>NW_025896156.1:37500-42500 GCF_022113875.1 Hydra vulgaris | reverse complement strand
TAAATATATATATATATATATATATATATATATATATATATATATATATATATATATATATATATATATATATATATATATATATATATATATATATATATATATATATATATATATATATATATATATATATATATATATATTAAATAATAAATTCAATACAAAAATACATCTTTTTAATGGAACTTAAAGTTTTATGCCTATTTCGGCAATAATCAGTCATATTATAAAAAAAATATAAAAAGGTTTATAAAAAATACAAATTTAGCGTTGCAACAGCATCTAACATCAAATATCCAATATAAAGCGGAATATATATATATATATATATATATATATATATATATATATATATATATATATATATATATATATATATATATTATATATATATATATATATATATATATATATATATACCTATATATACACACTTACTAAAGCGTGTTTTGATTAGCATTTGCTCACTTTTTCTGCCTAACTTAAGCTATACCGTTTTTTTCGAAAAAGAAAAAGAAAAAACGATGAATGATGAATGAAACGATTGTTTTCGCATCCCAAACCCTCAGACGATGTAGCAGCACTCCACTGCGAGTCAGGCTATTTGTCAGTCGATGTATGAACTGAAACCCCTAGCAGCAGGCTATTTCAGTATGACGTCAGATTGCTTACAATAGTACGCAGTACTATTTGTATATATATATATATATATATATATATATATATATACATATATATATATATATATATATATATATATATATATATATATATATATATATATATATATATATATATATATATATATATATATATATATATATATATATATATATATATATATATATATATATATATATATAACACAGACACACAAATATCATTACTATTCTATAAAACACAAAGTGAAAAGTCTTGGTACAAATTTGATGCCTTTTGTTAAAATTCCCTCATTATACTTGTAACTTAGTTACACTTAATAACTAAACTCAATTTTCTTTTATTTAAATATTGTATCGAATATAGTTTATAGATCATAAAGTATAGAATATAGAAAATTAAAAAATATTCTTAAACGATAATTAACTAAACAAAATTATTAATCTCAAAATAATCAACAAAAACAAGTAGACATATTTAATTAACCGAGTTAACGCATAATATTGTATGCGCCAAGTTGATAATATTAACTTATTCTTAAGGTAATTAGGACGTCTTATGTAGGTCTTAGCGACATCATTAGGACGTCTTAATATGGAAGTCCAAATATCGTATCTATATTAACGTCACAAGGACGTCCTAACAAACACGTCTTTACCGGACGTTTTTAGGACGTTCTAGTTAGGTCTGAGACGTCGCGACCTAATTAAGACGTCCGTAAGACGTTTGTTTGACGTCTTTGCCCGCTGGGTAGTGTTGTGGTTTATAATAATAATATTATCTTTATTTTTTAATTAAAAAAAAAAAATTCATTTTCATTTGTAATTAATTGCTGATTATTTGAATGTGAGCGTAAATATGTATTTGTCATTGGAACTAATACATATTTTTTAATTAAAAAAAAAATTCATTTTCATTTGTAATTAATTGCTGATTATTTGAATGTGAGCGTAAATATTTGTCATTGGAACTAATACATTTTATATATATCATTTCTAAGTAATTATCTGTATTGAGAACATGATTTTTTAGTTCTGACTTCAAAGAAGTTATATTGTCAGAAAGAGTAATTGAGGTATAACTCGGAATTAGTTTGTTATATAAATACGGGTCGCGGTAAGAGATAGAGAATTGAGAGTTTTTTTGTCTTTTCCGGGGTACAATAAAGTTACCAGTTGATCTCGTGTTAAATTTTTTGAGATTAGAATAAAAGAAAATTTCTGTGAATCGGTTCGGAACAAATCCTAATTTGTATTTTAGCATGAACAATATATTAGCATAGATATTAATTTGGTAAATGTTTAGCGCTTTCATTTCATTTAACAGGGGTTTGGCGTGGGTCAGTTTGTTCTTATGATATTTTTCTCGAGTTTCATTTTTCTCCACGGGGTTAATGACTATCTTTATTTTCTTCTCAATAAGTTCTTCATTATTGTTTAGACTTGTTTTTAATTCTTCAACATCTTTTATTAATGATTTAACAACATTTGCTTTATTATTAGATAACATTTCCATTTTATTAAAACGCCCATTTGTTATTTTTAGATTTGCGTTTATTATATTGGCAAAATTTATTTCTTGTCTCCTCTTCTGTTTTTTTTATAAATTCTTCAAACATATCTTTTTTATTTCCACAAGTAAAATTTTTGTTGTTGCTTTAAATATTTATTTCAGTTATTTTATTTCAAAATAAAAGAATTACTCATTTTTTTCTTAGAAACAAAGCAAAGTTTTCTAGTTTTCGTTTAAAAAAAGTACTTTTTATATATATATATATATATATATATATATATATATATATATATATATATATATATATATATATATATATATATATATATATATATATATATATATATATATATATATATATATATATATATATATATATATATATATATATCGTAACGTTTGGATTTATGTTATATAAAAAAAATGAAATGTGTTATTTTAACAGTTTATTTCAATAAGTTTTAAGTTGATGAAATTAAGAAAAAAATTAAACGAGTTTTGAAAATGTTGTTTTACAAAAATTATACTTAGTGAAAAAAACAGTTTCGCCTTCTTTGTGAGGCACAACCGCACTCTTACAAAAATCATTTAGGGTACACTTTTCTTGGTACATTTTCTTTACAATTGTCACAGCTCAGATTATTTGCTGATTTTGTTGCACGTTTACATAATGTGTAGACATTCTTTATACTTACAGTTTGAGTTTCTCATTCGATATACTCTTAGCTTTAAATTTTATTCGAAAACTTATTAAGAAAAATTAAATATAAAAAGACAAAATCTAATTTCCGACATCTCAAAGCAAAACTATTTTTCTTCCAGTTTTCACATGAACGCATTTAAGTGTGACGATTGTAATTATTTTTATTGGTAGTTGCCTAACATTGATAAACATCAAATCTATACAATTGTGCCTTCTGTGCGTCTATGGAGTTCTGCCCCAGAGGACAGTTTTTAGAAAGAATATAGTTTTATAGCTTGCTTATTAGGCTATATTGATACCAAAAATAGTTTTCAATTAATGAAATAATGCTGATAACACATATGTTTAATACTAAAATCAAATATTGGTCAGTTCTCAAAAAAGAGGTCTTCAAAAATATGATGTAAATATAATATTTTTATCAAAATAAACATTACTATGCACAACTTCATATATACTTTCTTCAAATATACTTCAATATGAATTTTTGTATGATAAAAGACAAATTACGGAAGAATTTAAAAAATATTTTGTGTCTGTAGGACCAAACCTGGCAAAAAGAATTTCTATAACTTACAGTTAAATGAATGATCTATGTTTCCCTCTAAACTCTTACTTGAGCTCTTTTGAAAATGATCAGATATGTCATTAAAATGACATATCTGATCATTTTCCTATTTTCTTTTCTATAAATATAGATAATAAATTAGTTCCTAATGAAAAACGAGTTTTCAAAAAGCAAATTTTTACAAATGAAAATTTTATATCTTTTAAGGAACAATTATCTCTAATTGATTAGAGCATTATTAACACCTCTGATGATACAAACTTAGTTTATAACTCCTTTTTTAAAACTTTCTATGATATTTACGAAACTAATTTCCCTGAAGTTAATTTAAATCTTAAAGCTAAAAGTATTAAATCGCCTTGGATTACAAAGGGTTTGCAGAAGTCTTCAAAAATTAAACAAAAATTTAACATTAATTACTTAAAATCTAAAACAGATGAAAATAAAATTATATATAAAAATTACGCTAAACTTTTTGAAAGCCTCAAGAAAAAACAAAACAAAAATTATTATTTAAATTTACTAGATATATATAAATTCAATTTAAAATGCACTTGGTTTATAATAAGAAAAATTACTGGCAGCAAAAAATGTGCATTTCACTCTATGCCAAACAAGGTTAAACATAATAATGAATTTTTATATGATAAAAGACAAATTACGGAAAAATTTAATAAACATTTTGTGTCTGTAGGACCAAATCTGGCTTAAAAAATTCCTATAGCTAACAGTTTAATGAATGATCTATGTTTCCCTCTAAACTCTTACTTGAACTCTTTTGAATTATCTTTTAAAGAGTTTGAAAATGCCTTTAAAATGTTAAAATCTAACAAAGCAGTAGGCCTTGATGGTATTAATGGAATCATTATTATAAGTTCATTTGATGTTCTAAAAGATATACTCTTTAAATTTTTTTCAATATCAATTAAACAGGGAATTTTTCCACAAGCTCTAAAATTAGCAAAAGTCATACCAATATTAAAAAATGGTGACAATGAGAATATAAGTAACTATCGTCCTATTTCATTCCTTTCTGTATTCTCTAAGGTTTTTGAAAGAATTTTGTACAATGAAATTTATATTCATCTTACTTTAAACAATTTATTATACAGCAATCAATATTGATTCCAAAAAAACAATTATATTGAACATGCCATTCTGCAGTTTACAAGAAATGTATCTGACTCGTTTGAAAATTCTCAACTTACTTTAGATGTTTTCATTGACTTGGCGAAAGCTTTTGATACTATAGAACAGGAAATTCTTTTTTAAAAGAATTTCGTGATCTATAGTATCAAAATATTGATTAAACTAAATGGATCTTCTAAATATTGATAAAACTAAATGGATCTTCTAAATATTGATATAACTAAATGGATTCTTTTTAATCCTTTTGCTAAAAAGCACCAGTTGCCTAGCAACTCACTTTTTATATTTATCGATAACATAATTATTAATAGAGTTTTAGTGAGAAGATTTTTAGGTGTATATATTGATAAAAATCTTACATGGAAATGCCACATTGCTAAATTGTGCAGTAAAATTTCAAAGAGTATA
>NW_025896156.1:17500-32500 GCF_022113875.1 Hydra vulgaris | reverse complement strand
TGGAAAATTATAAAATTAATACTCGTCTACAGTTTTTTTTAGCCGTATGTTTACTAGGCCTGTCACTAACGTAGGCCATGCTTTATGCTATTATGCAATATTTGCATTTTTTGAGTATATCGTAGTTAAGTCCACTGGTCAGCAACGCCGAAACCGTGAATGATAAAATATGCGTGATGGAATTTCAAAATGTAAAGTAAATTACATCTTAATACTAATATAATATTACAAAGCAGCAATACTAATATATTTTTATATAATTGAAATTTTAAGATTTATAAAAATTATAAAGGAAGCATAAATTCAAGGTTTCAACAACTTTTCTCATATTATTAAAGAAAAGTTGTGTTTACTCATTTAATTGTTTTAAAAAATTGTTAATTTTGTGTATGGGATTTTATCCTTGTATTATTATTAAAATAGACAACAAAATTGAAATTTATCATTTTCAATGTTGTTGCCCATTTTAATAAGAATACCAGGATAAAATTCCTTATACAAAATTATGTGTTCTTCATTAAGCCGTACCTGCTGGTGTCATACTAAAAGAAAAATAATCTTATCGTATGAGAAAAAAATATTATAAAATATTATGTTCTAAAATATAGTAATATCAAGTCTGATGTAATATTTACATTTTAAATCAATAGAAACAGCGAGTTACATTCAGAATATTAATAAATGAGATAAATGTGTTAATTGAGTAAAAAATAAATTTAATGAAAATAATTACATAGAACTTGGAAATTGTCGAAACTTACTAAAACCTTCTAATAGATAATAAAAAGGACTTTTAACTTAACGCCTTTACCTAACTTTTTTGTAGTCTTGGTTTATTGTGAAGAGATGGAAGGTCTTTAAAAAATCTGCATAAGGTTGATGCTATGCATTGAGTTTGTTTACAACAAACTCAAAGCGCATATTGGTGCATTGCGTATATGCATTGAGCATAACAAGCTCAAAAAATATTGCATGTTGCACATATTTTTGATAATGGGCAGGATTCTTAGCGTTATGCAAAACTAGCTCTTAGGCTGGTTTTGCTAACTGGAAACTTTGTTAATGTTACTAGAAAAGAAATTTAATTTTTGAAGTCAATCAAATTTTTTTAAATAGCTTAAAAAATTAAGCAAATATACAAAGTGTTCAATAGCATTTGGAGGACCTTAGACATGGAATTATTTTCAGAAAAAAATGCTAAATAAGGTATGATGAAATCATTAAACTCAAGTAAGTTTCAAGCAAAAACACATACTCAATTTTGAGGAACAGTAGTAACTCCGATGAGATTTTTCTTCACAGTTATAATTTTAAGTCTTCAAAAAAAGTAATTTTTTACTTATCCTTTTAGTTATTTATGTATAGGTTTATATATTTTAAATCTTTGAGTATTTATATCGAAAACCTTTCATCTTATTACTACTTGCAGTTTATTAGAACGTTTTGGCGATATTTATTTTTTAAGGGGCTCTTTGAAAAGATTGAAGTGGTATTGCATCACCCATATATTCTTTGTGTCCCAGTCTGTTTTTTAAATTTTCTTGTTTGTTTATATTATTTTTTTAGGTAAAACTCTTAGGTAACTTCTTTTGTTAAACAGTAATATATATACTGCTAAAAAAAAATAGTCTGGAATTTAGTAGTTTCATTTAATTTAATTTAAACTGTTTAAATTATTGCACTTTTTTATGAGCTTTTTGAGACCAGAAAATGTTAAACCTTAAAGTATAAAATCATCCACACTTGTTATTACACCAGTAAAGTTACAATATATTGATGTTCCGACAATGTCTTGATTTTTATTGGTTTTGAGTAAACTTTTAGTCTGTTAAAGAAGTGAAAGAGTTAAACATTTTTTTACTTCTTGTAATTTCTTTCAAAAAGAACTTGATTTGCAACTCTAATATAAGTTAAAGAAGTGAAAGAATTAAACATTTTTTTACTTCTTGTAAATCGAGATATTTTCTTTCAAAAAGAACTTGATTTGCAACTCTAATATAAGTTAAAGAAGTGAAAGAGTTAAACATTTTTTTACTTCTTGTAAATCGAGATATTTTCTTTCAAAAAGAACTTGATTTGCAACTCTAATATAAGTTAAAGAAGTGAAAGAATTAAACATTTTTTTACTTCTTGTAAATCGAGATATTTTCTTTCAAAAAGAACTTAATTTGCAACTCTAATATAAGTAAATAGTAAACGCTACGTTTAGAGTAAAACTCTAAACGTAGCGTTCAAATGTTATTATTAAAACCGAATTGTAAGAGGGTTAGTAACCGGGCATATAATTAAGATTAAGTTATCAAGAACGTATGTATAATTGTATAATGCTAATACTTTTGTTTTATACTAAAATTGTATACTACTAATATTTGATCGAGCTATCTAAAGATTTTTTTACGAATAAACAAAGAATACAGTAATTAATGTCGATATTGATTTTGGTGTTCATCCATACTTTAATGAAGTAAATATAAAACTCTGTTAGACTTTTTGTTAAAATATAAACTTTGCGTATTTAAAATATTATGTCCTTAAAAATCCTTAAAAAATTTTTAGTTTTAGTTGTGAAATAGCCATAGTTATATTTTCTTTAGTTATTTTTGCATTATCGTATTTTGCACATGGCGACTTTGATTACAACGTATTGTTATAAAAAAAACAATTTTTAAAAGCAAGTTTCTTTATTGTTGTGTTCAAAGTTACGTTTATGAAATTTGATTTACGTCATTTTATTTTATTTTAGTTTTATGCCAGACTGCAGGATTGTGTGTGTTTACAAGAGATGTATGGAATTATTCCACTAAATTTGCATATTCATACTATTTCGGATGGCTTTCAGTATTTTTTTCGATTTTGTCTGCAATTCTGCGATTCTACTTGACAAAATCGGAATTTCAGTCCATATAGTTTGTTTAAAAAAAGTAAATGTTTGTAGTTTCTTTTTTATATTATTTAAAAAAAGTTGATTTTTTTATGTTTTTTTATTGGCGCTGTTAAAAATGATAGCAAGGTAAATGTTTTTTTTTAAACTCTTTAAAATAAAAAAATTTTTGATTTAATAGCTAAAACGGTTTTTTATTAAACGTAACTTTAAAATGAATACCAACAATGTAGTTTGACTTTTATTTTGAAATAAAACTTTATCGTAGTTTAAAATAATATCTTATTTCTTAGCACTTCATTTAATACTCCCAGTTTCAATTTATAAATTAGTTAAAGTATGGCCATAGTATAAGTACTTATATAAATTTTAATAATTTTAGTAGCATAAAATCAATATCAGTTAAACAGGACAGTAAAAGCTTGTTAAATTTTTTTTTAAGAGGTTTTACAACTTAAAAGTAAAATGATTTATCTTTAAGTAAAAAAAACAAATTTAGTTTTTAGATCTTCTTTAAGTGTAAAAATACTGTACATTAAATCTTATATCTTAGCTTAAAAGCACTTAAAAAGACCAGTTTTGTTATAATTCGAGAAGAATTATTACTTTTTTAATTTGAAATACAAAAAAAACCTAACAACAAAGTGTGTTATAGATGTTTTCGATAACGAGAAATATGAAAAGGTTCAAATACTGAAATAATTAGGACCATCTCCTAATAATTGTAAAAAAATGTTTGATTTTAGATAAAAAAAGAAAACAAAACGCTAAATTGGAGACCTTTAAGTCATTCAATAGAAGTAATTCCAACTAAAAACGCAAAAATTAACATACACTTTATTCTACTTTTTATTTTAAACTTTACTTTATTATAAGCATTGCGAACCCGCACAACATCTTTGTAATTGTATCTATATTTGCCATTACTTTATGCATAAACCAGTTATTAATAAAAAAATTGTTTTTAGACTGTGCCACACCAATATTAACACTTTTTAATAATGCGCGTAAACCCTAAACCCGACGAGATACTAGATTTTTAATCTGATTAGCCGCAATATTGAAATGCTTATGACAATGAATCCCAATTGATATATTACAAGATATATTAAAAACCATTCAAATATCATCTTGATAAAAATCTTCCCGTTAAAGTTTAATATTTAATGTTCGTTTAGAAAGTTGTTTTATCTAGTTACTAGGCTTTTCTAAAGTTGAAAGAGCGCATTGTCAAAATGTATAAAAAAAACATCTACCTAGCCGGTTAAAACTTTTTACTATGTGAAATTTAATTATTATTTATTAGTTTAAAAATATTTGATAAACTATAATAGAAATATAAAGATCATATTATAATAGAAAAAAGGTTAGCAATTTATATATTACATTCTTATAACGATTTAAAAATTGAAAAAAATCACTCCTTTTAAATTTTTAAATCGTTTACTTATTGTTTGTTTTAAGTTTTCTTTTAGGTGGTAAGCTAGTACAAAAAACTATTTGCCTTTAATATTGTTGTTTGATACTGAAACAAATATATACAAGAGCCATCATAAAAATAAATATTTCAAACCAAAAAAAATTAAAAAAATTAATTATTTTTGATGAGTTAGCAAAAATTCAAAGAATTAACTAAAAAACAAAACATCTACTACTGGTATGAAATTTGCTACAGTAAAACAATTTATCCTTAACTACCCAGCCGGCAAATAACGTTGAAATAACGTTGAAATATCATTGAAACCTAACGTTGAATTAACGTTGGTTTAACCTTTAGAATGAAAGTTTTTTTCAACGTTGATTTATCAACGTTAAATCAACGTTAGGTTCAAACGTTATATCAACGTTGATTCGACGCGAAAAAACGTTACAACAACGTTGAATTTACGTTGATACAACGTTTAAAATGATAGTGTTTAACGTTGATTTATCAACGTTAAACGACTGTAAAACGCTTTTTCACCATCAAAACGTGCTATGAATGTCAAAATGTATATATGTATGTAAACGTGCTATGTGCGTCAAAATATGATCACCATCAAAACTTACTATGCATGTACATTAGTGTTACTGTACGTTATCAATGTATATTATGGATATTAAATCTTTTCATAGTCTATACTTAGACTATTTAGAACTTTTTCAGTTTAGTTTAGTTAAAAAAGCTAGGTATGATTAAAGAAAGAGATAAAACTTGTTTTATTTAAAAATACATATTCAAATATTACATATAATTACATGTAATTGAATAAAATCTACACAAATTTCTTCTCTTTTCCACCACCTTTTTGAAATAAAGCGTAACTTAGAAAGTCAAACAATGTTCCATTAACCGAGGGTTCTTTTGGTCCATTGAATACAATAGAAGAAGCTGTAAATAAAAAAAATAAATTAAAAAAATCAAAAAGAGAAGATTTAAAAAATAAATAATGAATGGAAAAGTGTTACATCTTATGAAGGCACATCTTTTTCAACGCCATATAGATTAGTGTTCTTAAAACATATTTTTCCACCTTTGCCCTTCATATCCATAGAGACCATATAACTTTTCGAAAATACTCTGAATTTTAAAAAAATAATATAACTGTTAGTTGGTTATTAATAACTTTTTCAAATATTTAATTTAAATAAAACAACCTTTTTAATATATTAAAAATAAATTGGTAGTCAAAATATAAAACATTTCTAGCATTTAAAAATAATTTCCGGGGTGGCCACATAAAATTTTTATAAGAAATTTTATGTGGCCATTTATTAATGGTTTAACGTCCATGTTTATACACTTATGGGGCTGGGACAGGGATCAAATAATGTCATTTATTATGTTAAATGGCATGCATTTTCTAAAGCAATTTTTTACATTTTATGCACTTTAAGGCATTAACCAGTTTTGCAGACCGAGAATGGGTATTTTGAACATTATACTTCCATCAAAAATTAAAAAAGGAAGAATTAATGAAAAGTTTTGATCAAATTTTAACCTCTTTAGAGGATAATAGAGGATTTTAGAAGTGGTTTTAAAAAAAAGAGGACTTTAGAGGATTTTAGAGGAGCTGCAGACACCCTGATTATAAATGAGGTAAGAGTCCATTACTGTTTTTGATTACCTCAGCATAATTTTGTGTATTCTATCTTTAGAAGACGTTCCACCAATTAACTAATTAATTTATCTGTAATTGATTTATCTGTAAAAAAACATGAAGTAAATCTAATATTATGCTTGTGGAGATATATTATATTGTGGAGAACCATCCAAACCACACAAATGGAAAATTTGCATCCAAGTTTCCACTTGTGTGCAAATCTTGCATCCACTTGTCAACATTCTCATTATCACATTTTTCTTTTGTAGTTGTGAATTGTGAGTTGTGTATTGTGAGTTGTGTATTGTGGAAAAAAATTTTCACAATACTATTCGCTTTCTTTTAGAATTGAATTAGTTATACAAATAGTTATATTTTTTGTATCAACAAAATAACTCTTTTTACCACATTATTTAAAAAATAAAAACTGTAATATATAGATGTAATACCTGAAGAGAATTTAGTTTTTATTTGTATAAACTTAAGCCAATTCTTCTCTGCATTTTAGTGCAGTCAATGCTTTGGTAACTGGAAGCCGACAAACAATTTTATAACTAATTCAATTAGATGGAATTACTTCTTCTTGTAAATCTTCATTCCAAACAGCTCCTTTCCGCATATTCGATTTTGAAAAAATTACATGAACTAATATAAAATGAAGAAACTGTAATATAAGTGTACTAACAGGCCTAATTAAACTAGCTAAATTTGAACATTTTATAATCATGATACTTGCTAAACAATAATACTAGTAGACATTATAAGCAAAGATAAGATTTTCTTTATTTTATAAATTTATAATCTTTTAAACTCATTTTTATTAATTTATTTATTACTCTATTATTTAGCAGAGTTCTGAATATATTATGTTCAAATAACTTAAGGCTCAATAACAAAGACAAATAATGAAAGAATACTAGGTTGCTAAAACATAAACATCTACATAAGATAATTATGGAATATTGAAAAAAAATAGAAATACAAAAAAACAAAAATACTCATTATTAATATAAAATATAATAGTATAATTTAAGGTATATTATAATATATGACACAATAATATCGACTTTTAATTAAAATATAAAAACAACAAAAATTAAAAAAGAAAATATTTTGATAAATAATAAATTATCATTCAAACAATTTTCAAGATCAAAAAATAACTTGTAACTTATTTTTTTACTTATCTTTATCTAATAAACATTACTTATTTTTCATTCATCTTCATCTAATAAACATTAATATTAATACCTATTTTAAACATTATTGGAATTTTTTTTTATCAAAAAATGAAAATATTACATCATTTACTTTTTGGGCTTTTCTTATTTTACTTAAAACATTAACTCAATTCTAGACTTTTTTCATAATTGAGTTTTAATTTGTAATGTTGAATTAACACTGAAAAAAAAATATTAGCAGACAAAAAGAAAATATTTCTTTATTGAAATATATGTAAATATTTCAATAAAGAAATTTTAGATTGATTTTTATAAATATAAATTTATATCAATTAATCTAAATTTTTTTCTTTTCCACCACCTTTTCGAAATGAAGCACATTTGCCATCAATTAAAGTTTCAGTCGTTCCATCGTATTTAATAGAAGAAGCTGTTAATAAAAAAGAATTAGAAAAAAAAAACAAAAAAAAACACAAGGAGAAATTTTTGAATATATAAAAAATGAGAATAAAAAAGTTTTTCATATCTTATAAAGGTATACCTTTCACTACACCATATAATTTAGTGCTCTTAAAGCATATTTCCACCTTTTCCCTTCATATTTATGGAGATCACAAAATTGTTGGAAAATATTCTAAACTTTAATAGATAAGAGAACTGATATTAATTATACGAGAACTGATATTAATTTTTTTTTTTTAATTTAAATTGAACTCATTATCAAACAATTTTTTTGCTAAATAATTTAATCCTTAAAATTCCTGAATAATTAAAAATTATTTTAATTACCTCAGCATTTTAAAGATATTCCATCAATTGCAATTGATTCACCTAAAAAACAACAACAAGTAAAGCAAATATTATTGTTTGAAATTTTAATTATCTTTATACAAATACTCATCATATTTTTAAAGTGACTGATAAAAATGGATTCAATTAAAATCACTTCATTTGTATTAAAAAATTAATATCAAAACCTTAATCATACATTATACAAGAGTATTTTGTAATACAATCTAAATAATTGTTGCGATATGTAATTTTTTTATCCGAAATTTAGCTTCTGTAAGCTTTAGAAATTTTTTAAAGAAATTATTGATGAATTTGGAGCTACGGGTACTAATGTTTTTATATTGCTGTAATGTTTGTATTCATTCCCTGTTAGTTTCTGTAAGTCAAAATTTTAAGGTGATTTCATAATAAATTTTGTTATATCTAAAATTTAGTGTTAGTCTGAATAATTTACTTTCTAAAATCTGTTTTGCATTGCCTGTCTTATAACATCTTTACTTGGAAAAAAAACCAAGTGGTTTAAAAGTGAGCTAGAAGCTTTCAACAATGAAGAAAATATTGCATTCGCTAATCCTAAATATATATTAAACCTGTCAGCAAAATCAGCTGTCAATAATCCAAGTATTAGCATCATTAAAAATTCATCTTTGCTGCATTGCATTTATTTCGGTCCAAGTAGTTAAGGATTTTTTTAAATTTCAAAAAACAGAAGTAAATGTTTTTTTTTAATATCACTTTATCTCTTTTGATTAATGGTGATACTGCACTAACTGATGAAACACATTATAAAAGTCGCAAGATCTATTATTTTTAAAATAAATGTTTGTATACAAGTAAATTGCAATAACACGATTTGTTTGGATTATGTTTATATACAAATTTGTCTGTTTTCATAGTAATAACTGATGTGGTTAAAGTTAATTTTTCATATAAATCTTTATTTTTTTATTTCGTGCTGAAGTTCTTTTTAAAAGTTATCAATTTCCTTTTTTAATTCTTGATGCTCTATTAAAAAACAACACTTAGCATTAAATTCAACATAATTTAATGGATCATTTTTTGAAAAAGTTGTATTATATTTAATAATATCAGTCTTTGAGCATTGTAGCCCAAGTTAAACAAAAAATATCGATTTTTAAACGATAATGTTCTTTCAGGAAAATCGTCTGAACATGTTTTCGATCTCTTGAAAATTCTATATGGTATAAGTTCAGTAATTACATTTTTTTTCCATTATAAATCTCTATAACTTTAACCGTTGAAATAATGTTTACGTTTTTAATTCCATTTCTGCGCTCTCATAAATTTTATATCGTATTTTTTGTCAACAATGATTGAAACAACCCAGTGGGCACTGGACCTAAAAATGACGTTTTTTAAACGTTCAAAAGACGTCCAAAACGTTCAAAAGACGTTCAAAAGACGTCCAAAACGTGTATAAGACGTTTAAAAGACGTCTTTTTTACTCCCGTGCCCACTGGGAATGACGTTGAAATAACGTTAAATAATCAACGTTTAAACTGTAACGTTGATTTAACGTTGAAATAACGTTAAATAATCAACGTTTAAACGGTAACGTTGATTTAACGTTGTGAAATAGTTGAACAACGTTGAAACAACGCTTCAACCGAATTTCAACGTTGAAACAACGTAATAATGCCGGCTGGGTAGTGCCTAAAGCAAAAATGTATAAAACTGATCAACTGTTTTAAAATAAAGGATTTTCTTTTAATTTTTATATTTTTCCATAATTGTTTTACTAATTAGTTTCTTACGTAATTACATTCTTACGTAAAGAACGTTTAAAAAACTTTTAAAAAACGTTTAAAAAACGTTTAAAAAACGTTTTAAAAACGTTTAAAAAACGTTTAAAAAACGTTTAAAAGACATTTAGAATGTAACTTTTAAAAACAAATGCCCGTAGGGATCTCGTTAAGTCTTTGAATATCAAGCTTTATTCTGCTTTAGACACTGTAGTACTGTATAAGTTAAACAAGCCTTGAAAATATTAGGAAAAAAGCTCTACTAGATCTTTAGAAATTTATGTTTTTGTTAACCAACAAAAAGAATTCTGGAAACTAAAAAAACAAAACATAAAGAAAAAAAATCTCAAAAATTTCCAAGTTGGTATGATTTCTCTCTTAGTAGTTATTTTTCTTTGTCCAAATAACCTTTTCTGGCAGCTCTAATTAACTTTCTTCTATTTGTAACCTCTTTTGTTGATTTTTAGTTCATATTTTGAATCCGTAGGATGTTTTTTTTGATTGAACCGATTATTGTTTTTGCTCCAAAAGACATTCCAATCTTATCAAAAAATTGCACTAATCCAGATAATTAAAAAAATTGCACTAATCCATCATTAAAATTAATTATTTCAGATGCAAATCTAATTTCTAAAGTGGTTTTTAAAACTAAATGTATCTTTAGGACATCTTTTTTACACAATTTGATTCAGAGCATCATCTAGGTTCTGAGTAGATCCATCTACACAGCGACACAAAATATCATCATTACATAAATTCTTAAAAAAAGGATAAATTGCAGTTTTTACTGCAATCGGAAAACTAAATGATGGCTTGTACTGCTTGATATATTTTCAGTAATTTCACCAACTATCATCAGTGCGGGAACAAAACTGGTGACGTATTTCAGGATCTTCAATACCGGTACAGCGCCATAACACTGCCATAACTCCTTTTTTCATCATGAACAAAGCAGTATTTTTGTTATCGTTCCAACAGGCAAAAAAATTTTGGAAAATGGTCTTGCCATAATAGTTTTGCATTTATTGACTATTTTATCCGTTTACCTTCATTTACCGTCTCTTTTGAACATGACCTACACATTCAGATTTAATCGGTTCTAAATCTTCACCATATGGCTTCAACTATTTAATATTTTTAAAAGATTCGGTATCACCATCACCAATATAATGAGAGTAGCAAATACAATATTATTCAATGGATGAAGAAAATATTTCTATTGCACCAGCAGATTCCAATGTTCCTGAGCTTTGGACATGATTCAACTTACACTAATGCATTCAACTTACACTAATGCGTTATCCATTTATCGCATGTAGTAATTATTTTTCGATTTACCCAATTTAAACATCCTTCGCAAAACTTTGAAAAATTCTTGTAATCAAATAACTTTTTGTTTTCTTTTGAAATAGCAGTAACAATAATATTTAGTGAACAATGGCCACGCTTTTGCCACAAACCATCCAAACTTATTCGACAATCAACAATGTCGGTTTCGATATTATCAGGTTTTAATGTACACCTTAAATCTTCAACTGCATCTTCCATACTAGTAAACAGCACAGCCAATACAAAAAGGTAAAAGAAATGTGTTAGTATCATCATATGCTGAATGAGTTATTAGTGCAGGCATATTCAAAATGGTTGCAAAAGTTTTAAGTGCTTCATGTCTTTTACCTTCGTTTTCCTTTTCACGAAATGCAATTACTGATCTTACATTTATTTTAGATGTTTTTTTACCACCATTATCATTTCAAGTAAGTTGAATGTCAGTAGAGGAGAAATATATATGAAACCAGCTACAGTTAAGACAAGTAAATGGAAACTGGATGTTAAACCCTTTATTTTGGAATCTTTATGACAAAGATTTATATCTCTGCTGTTGCAAGAGGAACATGCACAAACTTTACTCAATAGCTTCTTAAATTTGTAAAAGTAAAAAAAAAAAAAAGAAAGTTAGGATCAGAATTAATAACTGAGAGTTTGTTTATTGATTTATTCAATTTTGCAGAACTAGTAGATGAATGAGATTCTTCTTCATTGTTTATATATTAATCTGCTGGAAGAACATTAATCTTTATTTGTTGTTGATTTTTTGTTGTGGTTGTTGTTGTTGAATGCTGATTTTTTGAAATTACTCCTTCTATTTTTGACTAAGTTCCTTTTATTTGTCATCCAAAATAAGAGCAATAAAATCAAAAAGTGTTTTAAAAAAAACTATAAAAGCACTGCTAAATTTTAAATCTTACCCAGCGGGCACGGCAACGTCCATTTGACGTCGAAAGGACGTCTTTTTAGGACGTCCAGAACTGGTTCTAAATGGCAACGCCAGATGACGTCTTTTAAAGACGTAAATAAGACGTCTTTTTAGGACAGAAAAAAGACGTGATTTGAGACGTCTAAAAGACGTAAATTTAGGACGTTCACAACTAGCCCAGCGGGTATTTTGACGTCCTAAGGACGTCCGTAAGACGTCTTAGGTCTCGTCCGTAAGACATCCTTAGTTGGTCTCAAATGAAAGGCTTGAAGACGTCTATTCCATACGTCTTAGAGACGTTTTTTGCAGACGTTCTAGAGACGTCTCTGGCTGGTCTCATATGAAAGACTTAAGGACGTCTTTTTCAGACGTCCTAGAGACGTTTGAATTTTACCAAGACATTCTTTTAAAAGTTATATAAAAATGCAATGATTTACAACACACACATTAGATTTGCCTTAATCTAGACAAGGGAAGTTATAAAAAGAAATCAATGTAAATAAAGTGTAATTTGATATATTTAAAATAAATTAATATCTTTACACAAAATAAGATTAATTTTTCAAACAAAGTTACATTTTTCAAATTAAAAACTAAAAGGTACTGTAGAATATAATCGATAGTGCAATATAAATAGAAAAAAATTGCTTAAAAATGGAAAGAAAAAAAATAAAAAATACAACAGTTAATTAAGCCAACATAGATTGAAATACATATTAGTCGATGTTCTCTTTAATCGGTCAGAAGAATGCCTAATTACTCTCCCAATAAGTTAGATAGCATCCATTTTGGATAGCTTCTAATAAAAACAACAAAACATGTTTCAATAAGATCATAAAATAAAATATATATGTCATACATACAATTGAATACATCCCAGCGGGCACAGACGTAAATCAAACGTTCTACGGACGTCTAAACTAGGTCGCAACGTCTCAGACCAAATTAGGACGTCCTATAGACGTCTGATAAACACGTCTTTTTTATGACGTCCTTGTGACGTTAATATAAAGACGATATTAGGATTTTCATATTTAGACGTCCTGTTGACGTTGCTGAGACCTACATTAGACGTCCTACCCAGCGGGCATTTTGACGTCCTAAGAACGTCCGTAAGACGTCTTAAGTCTCGTCCGTAAGACATCCTTAGTTGGTCTTAAATGAAAGGCTTGAGGACGTCCATTCCAGACGTCCAAAAGACGTTTTTTAAAGACGTCCTAAAGACGTTTTTTGCAGACGTTCTAGAGACGTCTCTGGCTGGTCTCATATGAATGACTTAAGGACGTCTTTTTCAGACGTCCTAGAGACGTTTGAATTTTACCAAGACATTCTTTTAAAAGTTATATAAAAATGCAATGATTTACAACACACACCTTAGATTTGCCTTAATCTAGGCAAGGGAAGTTATAAAAGGAAATCAATGTAAATAAAGTGTAATTTGATATATTTAAAATAAATTAATAACTTTATAAAAATTAAGAATAATTTTTTAAACAAAAAAGTTAAATCTTTCAAATTAAAAACTAATAGGTACTGTAGAATATAATCGATAGTGCATTATAAATAGAAGAAAATTGCTTAAAAATGGAAAAAAAATACAACAGTTAATTAAGCCAACATTGATCGAAATCCATATTAGTCGATGTTTTCTTTATTCGGTCAGAAGAATGCCTAACTACTCTCCCAATAAGTTGGATAGCATCCATTTTGGTTAAGTTTTTATTTGACTTTAAAGCAGCTTCTAATAAAAACAACAAAACATGTTTCAATAAAATCATAAAATAAAATATATATGTCATACATACACTTGAATACATATCATGTTCCAGAGCCTAAATTTTTTTTTTTTTTTTTTAAAACATCATTTTTAATTTTTAATTAATCAAACACAATAAGCTAATAAGAATACCAGTGACAGCGTTACATAGACTTGTCAACTCTTTAAACTTTTTTTCTTCTTTAGACAATTCATGCTGTATTCTGACAAAATAGTGTCTGTTGGCAGTCTACATATAAAAAAAAGAAGATAAATGCTCTACTGTCAATCATAAATGTTAAAACTCAAACTTTTGCTAATTACTTACAAGAGCAAAATATTTTTAATTGTATCAGCTAGATTTTTATCGCCAATTAATGATAACTGTTTTATCTAAAAAGAAATAATGTATAAGAAACATTGAAAATGTTTATGATAATTTAAAATAAATATTGTAATAATATATATCATACAAACTTTAAAGATGAAACTCATGTATACAAAAGTGATGTATTGGATATCTCCATTTGCAAATTTTTTTTTTCAAAACATTAAGTTTATCTGAACTTTTACGTTGTTTAAAACCTTTGTCTGGATTATTAGAGAACAGTGCAGTTCTATCTACTAAAATTTTTTTTCATTTCAGCAAGTTAGAATATAAATTTTTTCTGAAACTTTGAAAAATAAAATATATAAGTAAAGCCATATAAAAAGTATATAAAGTAGTAAATAGTAATTCCTATATATGGTTGAGAAGAGGTAGATTTAAACTAAATAATGCAAAAAATCTCAAGTTTCATGCTTAACCTTATAAGAATATATATGTATATATATATATATATATATATATATATATATATAATATATATATATATATATATATATATATATATATATATATATATATATATATATATATATATATATATATATATATATGTATATATATAATGAATATGTATGCATCATATAAACATTATAATATAATGTATAAATCATGTATATATAAATAATAATACATGAAATTAAATGAAACCACACAGTAACTAGGTGTCAACATAAGTAATAATCTTAATAATTATTTATACAACCAGAGATGGAAAGATCATAAAAATGAACGAAACAACACAGGAACAACAAAATATATACAATTTATTTATTCATTTGCCTATTTCTACAGCAAAGAAATTACAAATCTTAGCATAAATATATATATATATATATATATATATATATATATATATATATAAATATATATATATATACATATATTATAATATAGATATA
>NW_025896156.1:10000-12500 GCF_022113875.1 Hydra vulgaris | reverse complement strand
ACTTGCGAAACAAATCATTTCGTAAGAATACTTACGAAATAGTTCCTTACGGAAAAAGCATTCCGGAATGTGTAGTTACGAAAAAGACGCAAAAGATTTTATCTTACGATATATTTAAGATATTAACTGTTAACAGTTTAAATAATAAATAATAAAATTATAAAAAAATGTTGTCAAATGATTCTTCAAATGTTTATACAAATATACCATATATATATATATATATATATATATATATATATATATATATATATATATATATATATATATATATATATATATATATATATATATATATATATATATATATATATATATATATATATATATATATATATATATATATATATATATATATGTATATATATATATATATATATATATATATATATATATATATATATATATATATATATATATATATACATTAACGGGATTTTACTGTATATATATATATATATATATATATATATATATATATATATATATATATATATATATATATATATATATATATATATACAGTAAAATCCCGTTAAGTTGGACTCTCAATGAACAGATAAACAGTATGCCTTTCTTTTTAAAAAGTATAAAGAGGATGTGTGATAAACAATGAAATACTTTACTATAAAGAACGAGAGATCTCTCTAAAGGTAAATGATATCAGAAAGAGTAAAAAGAGAAGAAATATATGTGAAACAGCGGGATGTGAACCTGGGTCTACGCGGCCAAATGTCTTAACTGAATGAGCTATACGTTCATTCAACTAAGTGAATAGTAATATTTATTTAATATATAATTAAGAAACTATATAAAACAGAATTTACAGAAAGAGTTACGTATGCAAATAGGATTCTATATATCAGGAAAATGAATAGTAATATAAACCTTTAGATGCTTATAGTTAATATCTGGACTCAAAAACTAGTTACTTTTAATGGAACACAATAGGCTGTAGGAGCCTCAGGGAAATTATATTCTGAAATGGTTATATTAGACTCAGAGTTAGCTAGAAATTATTACAAAGTATTTAGGACAGATGTCTAGTACAAAAAGCAAAAGATTTAAAGCAAAATGATTTATATTATTTGAAAAAGTTGTTTTACGTACATTTCATCATAATTTAAGAAGAACTTAGTAAAGCAAGGGAAACGTGTTGAAATAAGCACAATGAACTCAATCTTAAAAGAATAACTAACAGAAGAGAGGTTGTCACTATTGTGAAGGTGACGAAAGATCTGTAATATAGAACATGGAGGTCAAAAAATGCTATCATAAGTAAAAAGAGTTTGATGAACAAAAGTTACAATGACTGCGGGATGCGAACCCGGATCTCTGCGGCGAATTGTCACGTATCTAACTGATTGAACTATACAATCTTATACTTAAATTTATATCTTATTAAAATTAAAAAACAATATTTTCTAAGATCTATACTTCGAAAAGCGTATTCAAACAGGACTCTACATACCTTTAAAATCTGCTAGAATTTTAGTAACGTGCACAATTTTAGAAATTATTGAAATAGGTATATTTTATCAGAAATATGCTTAAGCTAAAGCATATTTTTGAGCCTCTTTTTACTATTTGCTTAAGCATATTCGAACCTATTTCAAAAATTTCATATGCTTTAAAAAAATAAACATGTATATTCCTACCCATCATTCTTATTTTTAATATACGTAATGAGTTCAAAAAACATCGTTGTATATATTTATTATGGCACGTTTCGTAAGTTTATTTCCGTTAAGAATTCTTTCGTATGTTGTTATCCGAAATACTTTCGTTTCGAAAGAAATTTTATTTTTTATCAATATTTCTAAAAATAAAACCATAAAAGTTTAATATGTTATTATACTGAAAATAAAAATTCATTATAAACATTTTGGGATTTAAAGATGTTAATTTTTACAATTAAAATCAGTCTGGAAAACAAATTTTCTTTATAGACTTCAAAACGTCGTTTGGCGAAAATGTTTGTTTCGCAAGTGCGACTTCCGAAACTGCTACTTTCGTATGTTGCAAAATAGTTTTGTTTCGTATGTCAACTTGCGAAATGCTAAATTTCGGAAGTGGCTTTTGCGAAATGAACATCGGCGATTTTAAATGTTTTGTAACATTCGGTACGAAAAAATGTAATTCCGTGTTCTCAATCTCCTTACGAAAGAATGTTGTTTTTCCGGAATTGCACGAAATCCTCCGATTAACAACCCTATCTTATACATTGTTTTTTTTTTAGGTAAAACAGTTGTATTAATTGGCGGTAAAAATCTAACTGATACAATTAAAAATATTTCGCTCTTGGAAGTAATTAGCAAAAGTTTATGTTGAATTTGAACATTTATAACAGTACAGCATTTATCTTCTTTTTTATATATGTAGACAGTCAACAGACACTATTTTGTCAGAATACAGCATGAATTGTCTAAAGAAGAAAAAAAAGTTTAAAGAGTTGACATGTCTATGTTACGCTGTCACTGGTATTCTTATTAGCTTATTA
>NW_025896156.1:0-5000 GCF_022113875.1 Hydra vulgaris | reverse complement strand
TAGACAAAAACGTTATAATTTTCTTGAACTATACTTGTTTATATCTTTTTTTAAGTTAAACATGAAACTTAAGATTTTTTGCATTATTCAGTTTAAATTTACCTTTTCGAACCATTTATAGAAAGTACTATTTACTACTTTATATACTATTTATATGGCTTCATTTATTTATTTTACTTTTCAGAGTTTCAGAGAAAAGTTATGGTCAAACTTGCTGAAATTAACATTATAAATTAACATTAACTGAATAAACATTTTAGTAAATAAAACTGCACAGTTCTCTAATGATCCAGAAGGTTATAAACAACTTAAAAGTTCAGATGAACTTAATGTTTTGAAAAGAAAAATTGCAAATGGAGATATCCAATACATCACTTATGTGTGCATGAATTATATCTTTATAGTTTATATATTATTACAATATTTCTTTTGAATTGTCATGAACATTTTCAATGTTTCTTTTGCATTATTTCTTTTTAGTTAAAACAGTTATCATTAATTGGAGGTAAAAATTCAGTTGATACAATTAAAAATATTTTGCTCTTGTAAGTAATTAGCATAAGTTTGAATTTTAACATTTATGTTTGACAGCATGACATTTATCATATTTTTTATATGTAGACTGACAACAGATACTATTTTCAGAATGCAGCATGAATGGTCTAAAGAAGAAAAAAAAGTTTAAAAAGTTGACAAGTCTATGTATTGCTATCACTGGTATTCTTATTAGCTTATTATTGTGTTTAATTTACTTTTAAAATTAAAAACGATCTTTTAATAAAAAAAAAAATTTTCTCAATTTTTTTGGCTATGAAACATGACATATTTTATTTTATGATCTTATTGAACTATGTCTTGTTGTTTTTATTAGATGCTGCTTCAAAGTCAAATAAAAGCTTAACCAAAATAGAGCTTATTGGGAGAATAATTAGGCATTCTTCTGACCGATTCGAGAGAAAATCCACCAATATCCATATTGATCAATGATGGCTTAATTAACTTCAATCAACTGTTGTGTTTTTTGTTTATTTTGCATTTTTCAGTAATTTTCTTTTTACTTATAATATACTATCGATTATACTCTACAAAAAATATTAGTTTTTAATTTGGAAAGTGTAACTTTGTTTGAATAATTTTTCCAAGTTTTTATAAAGTTAATAATTTATATTAAATATATGAAATTACACTTTATGAACTTTGATTTCTCTTTATACCTTCACTTGCCCTCTAAGGTGTGTATTGTATATCATTGCATTTTTATATAACTTTTAAAAGAATGTCTTTATAACAACTTTGTAAACTTCTTCTTCCACTTGTTAATTTCCAAGAATCGAATTTTCAAACAGTTGACGTCATTCACCTTCTTTTCGATCAGATGCACTCTTTAAAATATTGCCACCAGCATTTAAAGTTTTTTTTTGCTGTAGGAATCAGGGAAGTAGTCTTAACCTTAAAACAATATTGTTTAGATAAGTATGTAAAAATAAAGGGGAAAGAAATAAATAACACACACACACACATATATATAATTATTATTTTATAAACATAACATCAAACATCAAAAAATACGAATTTCTCAACACTAAATTCATTTTTTTAAAAAAATTTTTGACTGGATTGTTGTGACCAGCGAATATATTTATGTATATCAAGTATGCAATATAATTGCGGTATTAAAAATGCTCTTTTTATAGTAAAATTATACTTACTTTGAAAGCATGCTCTTCTCAAATGCACTGCATGATGAGCCACCAGCATTTAATAACTTCTATTTCTAAATTCAAAAGATAACACTATTGTAATTGGTATGGGACAATTTAGTGTAAGTTATATTAGGCAAAGGAGCAATTCATTAGTGTTTTATTCAATTCAAAAATTTTGTGTAAATTATGAATATTTGTAAACTGAGCATTATGTATATAATTACAGATCAAAATTTTTTATGTAATTGACCTTTATAAAAAAAAACTAAACATTTAACCATAATAAAAAATATACTACTTTTTGCAACATTAGTATCGAGAAATGATTGATCAAATTCAAGAAACTTGGCGATAAAATCATAATAGTAAAGATCAAAACTATTCTAAACTTTAAACGTTTTTTATATTTCATTATTCTTAAGATAAGTAAGTAAATGAATTAAAGACAATATATTAGTTAATTAAAAAACAATACGCTATTATAATTTATATATATATAAATTATAATAGAAAAAATATATATTACATCTTCGCTTCCTACAAGGCTGCGAACAACCACTATAAGAGTTTGGAAGTTATTGGAAGAAAAAAGATTAAGTTCGTAGAGCAAGATAACGATAAAAGCAAGATAATAATTGACAGATGACTTAAAAGATTGCAAATTATATGAATCAGGGAAGCACGATGAAGGAAGCAAATTCCTAAGAACTGATAATCGAAGAAAAAAACTAGCTTTAGAGCAGTGCCCATTATAGTATTTGTAGAAAAGAGAAAAAGAAGCAACATCACGACGATGTGACAATGGTCGGAGATTGACTGCACAAGCAGGTTCAACTATGTTTACAATGCGTTATTGCACCTTGTCTAAAAGAGAAAGAGCATCAATAGAAGATCTGCCCCAGATATGGCAACAGTATTCCATACAGGGACAGATTTGAGATTTATAGAGATAGAGAAGAGAATCTAGAGTAAGGTAGTGTTGAGCTCGATAAAGAGATGCAACCTTAGCAGATGCTAATTTTGCAATGGATTTGATATACGGTTTGAAAGAAAGATCAGAAGTAAAAGTTTATCATAGAAGGTGAAGGGTATATGACTTATCTAGTACATTACCATTCATAAATATAGGAACATCTAAATTATTGCGATAACAATTGGCCGAAAAAAATTGAGTTTTATCTGAAATAAAGTTCACCAGCCATTGTGAGCCACATGCTGTAGCAGAGGTGAGATCCTTTTCAAGCTCAGATACCCCCTCCAAGCAATCAGAGAGTGTAGGCTTCTTATCATGACAAGAATAAATAGTAGTGTCGTCAGCGAACAATGCCACCTTAGATGTGATAATATCTGGAAGATTGTTAATGTAAATTAAAAAGAGTATAGGGCCAAGGATTGAACCTTGAAGAACCCCTGTAGTTACAGGATATGAAGAAGATATATATATATATATATATATATATATATATATATATATATATATATATATATATATATATATATATATATATATATATATATATATATATATATATATATATATATAATATATATATATATATATATATATATATATATAACTTAAAATTTTACTAACTACATCTTTCGAAAGGAAATTCTAAAATGTTCTTTTTTTCTTTCTGAATTGATTAGGTACCTATTTTGAGTATTGAGAAGTATTACAAAAAATAAATTTATTAAGATAAAAGGCCTAGATAGTTAAAATAACTTCCAAGATAGTTATTACAAGAAAAAATATTACTTACATTATTCTTTGTAAAACTTTAAGATTTATCGTTGACTTCATATATTTTCTCTAACTTTGTTTTGGGAAAAGCAAAATTTTGAATCACAGACTTTCAAATTTTGGAGGAGCTAAATGAATTAAAGAAGTTGTTACTAATAAAAATTCATTAGGCATATTACATAAAATAAATTATATTGCATTAACCATTACATAAAATGAACTATAGCCAAAACCATTGTTTTATTTTTTTAAAACTGAAAGCAAAAATAAAAATGAACTTTAGGGTTAAATACATTTAATCAAATAAAATTTCTTTAATTTAAAAACAAAATTAGATACAAAAACTACAAACACATCAATTCTAGATTCCTAAATGCATATTTAAATAAATGCAAAATGAGTTTTTGAAATACAAAACAAACGTTGACGCTACTAAAAATAAAATCTTAATTAACTAGTAAATAAAATTTATGGAAAAGTAAAAAATACTCTTACAAGTGTTATTTTTTTAGCATTAGCATTTTTTATTTTTTATTTTTTTTAATTTTTCTGTTCAACTTTAAATTGTATCTAATTGATGTTTCACACTATCTATTTCTAAATTTTAACTAATACTACAAATTCTACTAATTTTAACTAATAATAACTAATAGTTCTAAATTTTAACTAATTCTAATAATTTTGAACTTTAGCAAAACTCATTTTTATTTTATTTGACATATATTTTGCATTTTTACTATTAAAACTGACGCTATAAGTCAGGATTTTAAGGAGACATTTTTCTATTATTTAAAAAGATTTGGTCACGAAAGTCAATTTTTTGAAAGAAAAAATAGAAGAATTAAGGAGAAAATAACTGCATTGAAAACAGAATCTTATTTTTTTAATAAATTTTAAATAAAAACAGAAAAATTATTATAAATTAACATATTACTTTTATATAAATATTAAAAGCCAAATATTTGCCAAATAATTGCCAAACTTTTTTTTCTTAATTCCAAGGGTTGTGTGTGTGTGTGTGTGTGTGTGTGTTTATATATATATATATATATATATATATATTATATATATATATATATATATATATATATATATATATATATATATATATATATATATATATATATATATATATATATATATATATATATATATATATATATTATATATATATATATATATATATATATATATGTATATATATATATATATATATATATATATATATATATATATATATATATATATATATATATATATATATATATACAACAGAAATATAGGTTTGCAATCAATCAAAGGACTATATAATTTCTTTATTAATAAGTATAATCCATTTACTTTAATAAAATTTCTTAGATGATAAAAAAAAAGAGGAGAAATTAAGGAGAGTTTCTCATCGGTTACTTAGTAAATTGCCAATAACATTTCAACACGTGATATAGTGGTTATTCATATGTTAGGCACTTTAGGCTGCTGTCACATAATAAATTAATTCCATCTTTAAATATATTTTTCTTATTCTTATTTAAGTTGGATAAGTTACTAAAATA
>NW_025896155.1:5000-48582 GCF_022113875.1 Hydra vulgaris | reverse complement strand
TTAAGCGCTCAAACTTTAATAAACTGTATAATAAAGAATAAAAAAAGGTACAATTTTGTACTATATCAAAAGTGAATAGGGCAACAAAAAATGAAACAAATTGCCAAAATAAATACTTTTATTACATGAGTAACAATCTACATGTTCATGTCTTTGCATCGTTTATCCGAAAGTTTGGCCCTTATACTTATCTGTCGTCTGTTTTTCTCGCGATCATTGACTAATTTGGAGCGGATTTTCGAGTAAGGAAAATCAATTGCATTTTTTATTCGAAAACCTTCTATTTCTTTGCGAGCTAGAAAAAGATTTACAGTATTTAAATATTGCTGAAACTGATTACAGATTCTTAGACTATGAGAAGAAATGGTGGTATCAATAGCTTTAGAGTGTTTTATAATAACCTTGAAACTTACTTTTTATCCAAAAGTGATTAATGTCAAAAATAATTGAAAAACAACGTAAAAATTAGTCGTCAACTTAATTCTTAATCATACATTTTTTTGGAATGGTAAAAATTACTTACTAGGCCAGTCAGAAATTCTTCCGCAGATAAAATCCCCAAAGTAACGATTCAAAGCTTCAGCCTGCTTTACACTCCACTTTCTTGGTTTTGATTCTAAAAGATATTGTATTGGTAAAACTGAACTTGTTTAAAGAAAAAATACTTTTCTAATTTTAAATAAATGTAACAAAGTTTTTGTAAGTTTGAGTAAAATAAAAATACTGGAACTAAGATCTCGTTTTTCATCTAAATCAAAATTTTCACTGTCCTCATCTTGGCTTTCATTAGTGTAATCAGATTCACTTTCTTGAACCTTTTCTTCATTATTTTCTACATTTGCATAATTAACTAAAAGTATATTACAAATTATATTATTAATTTTTTTAAAATATAGCCTAATAAATATTTTTTATTAATATGCTGTAAAAAAAAAATTACCTTTTTTGAGTGACCTTTTTGGATAAACTTTTAGGTTTAAACCGTTAAAAACTTTAGTGAAATTAGCACCAATATTTGACTCAATTGCCTTTACTGATATTTCTTCTTGTTCATCTAAAAGTTAAATGATAAGTTATGGTTTTTATGATAATACTAAAGATTAATTAAATATTGAAAAATAAAAATTTTAAGTTTTAAAAGTCACCTGATATAGATGATGAACATTTATTTTTTAAAGTTGGATTATCAACCATAATTTTCTTAAGAGGAAAATCACCAACTTTCTCCTTAATGCCAAAAACACCACTACCTAGATATAGATCTTTTAGAATATAAAACAAATATTTAAATTTATTATAAATATCATACAACTTTTTTAAAAGTTGAAATAGATAACCTTTTAAAGTTAAAGTGTGAGAGTCATTTTCCTTAACAATATTCTCATCAGATTCTTTATCAACAACTTTCTCATCAGATTCTTTATCAACAACATTATAAGATTCTAGATATTTTATAATACAATAAAAATTAGTCGTTGTCTGTAAAGCACACTTTAACTAAAAAAAAAAAATTAAAAAGCAGATACCTTTTGTAGGCAGATCCTGTATCACATCAGATTGTCCTAAAGTAAATTTAACAAAACAAAGTTTAATATATTTTGTGTTCATTTTGTGTAATTTTATAAATAAAAACTGTAATTTTATAAATAAAAAAAATTAAGTAAGGCCTAAAAACTCTTTTTAAACACCTTTATACTTAGTAAAAATTTTGGACAATTAAGCTTTACAAAATATAAGTAGAACATAAAAATCAAAAGATTTGTTAATGTACTCAAATTAACTTATAAGTACTTATGAATACGCCAGAAACTAATACAAAAAATACATACCAGCATCAATTTTCATTAGTTGTTTCCCAACACGTGTTAATTCCAATAATGTCAATGGAGCCTGATAAAAATCTTGATTCATTTTTTCAGAATGTCCCATATGGGAGTAAAATAACTCTTTATCTTTTTCTTCTACATCAAGAGATGCAAAAAGTGTGCTAATCCTATGCCGATTTTTGGTGGCAATTATGTCCTTTGGTGATTTTAATACTAACTTTGAACAAATTTTGTTCACAACATGCCACCCTGAAACATGATTTTCAGATCCTTTTGAGCTTGCAAATATAAACTTATTACTTGCAAGAACGCGACCAACTTTACGGAAACATTCGTTAGAAAGTTTTTTCATTGCAAGAATCGTGTCTCCTGGAATAATTACTGGTACTAGATGGTTATTACCTTTTCCAGTCATGTAAATAACTTTCATACTCTTCACTAAAATGCGGTCTAAACTGTCAAGTTTTTTCAGTCTTTGTTTATCAATCCATTCATCATTTTCTCCTTGCAACCAATCTGCTAAGAAAATTCGAGCAGGTTCACCACCTCTTCTGCCATTTAATAAAGTTATGCGTGCACATGCAGCATTTCTAAGCTTTTTATAACTGCTTTCATCATCAAAATGAAATTTACTGCAGATTGAACTCATTAGCTTTATTACGTGATTTTTAACAATAAGTAAATCATCTTCTTGTGGAAGTCTTGATGGTTTTCTTAAATTAATTTGTCGTTTTTTATTTAAATGGTATGTTGCATCACCAAATAGATAATCCTACCAACCCTTAAAAGATTGAATAAATTTGGAGATCTCAGCAGCTTCATCATCTTTCTTCCTTGAGTAAAATGAATACTGCACAAGAGTTGCAGATTTTTTGATAAGATAATACAAGTTTTGTTTTAAGCCTGCTTTAAGAGACAAATCTTCTCTTTTTGTATACAATTCTATGGCCTCAGAAAGTTGCTCAAAATTACTCCGATTAAACATATCTAGAGAGTTGGAATATAAAGCATGTATACCATCCAGCTGCTTAAAAATATTAAAGCAATTCGCAAGTCGCCTCATATCTTCCCTTACAGATCGAAAAACTTCTGCCGCTTTATCCTCTTTTTTGTGAAGTTTCCAATACAACTTAGAACCAATGTATACAATATTTTCGTCAGTGCAGCATAATTTACCAATCTCATCATTTCGAATTTTTCCTAAAACATTCCTTACAAAACCTGGGTCAAGATCTAGCGACTTGGGGATATCTAATGATTCAGTAGAAACTGAAATTGGTTCAACTGCATTAATTGTACTAAGTGAACACTTTTGAGCATGCCTGGTGAAGAACCTCTTGCTTATGAAACTGTTGCAAGCACTGCACCGCATTAAATTTTTATATTTGGTGCCACTTTTTTCACGTTGATATATAGGATTATCAGTGGAAGACTGACTTTTATTGTAAATTAATATTCCTTCTCTTCTTATTTTAGCAAAGAGTTTTTTCCTTACTAACTTTGGCTGATTCACAGCCTCAACAACCAGAGGCTCTTTTCCATGCTTATTTTTCAAATGTCTACTTAGCTTTTGTTTCAGTTGGCCACAAAATATGCAGAGTCTAGATGGTCTTTTATTATCTGATAACCTCTAAAAGAAGAAAAAAAGAAATCTAACATTTGTTTAGCACTTATAGAAATAAAAATAGAAAACAAAATAAATTCTTAAGTTTATAAATATAGCAAAGGTTACTTTTCCTGTAAGTTTCTTTTTGTATTCTACCTCTTTCATAACAAAACCCTAAACAGATAAACTAACTTTAAAATAACAAACAAAATAAATTTAAGAAATATGCTAAATGTAAATAATTTTACCTCAGTATTACAGTCATCTACTCTTTGGACCCCAATAAAGTCATCTACTTTTTTTATGGCAGGAATCTAAGTAAAGTGATCAATCAAAATAGTTAACTTTAATAATAATTTTTACACTATATAATTCTTCTACAACTCACAATTCTGTTACAAATAAAGCATTAAATATACCTTTAAAGATTCAGCATCGAAAACCTTCTCCAAAACAAAATCTAAAAACTCTCCCTCACTTTCAGGAAACTTTTCTTCCATTTTATAATCTATATATTCATCATGCAGACTTACGTCTTGGATGCGTAAGGAACTCTATTGGTATACAATATTTATATTTGGAAATTATCCAATTTACTTAGCCAAAATGCTGTTAATAATCAATAAAGTATAATAAAGGTAAGACTTACTATTTTAGAAACATACTTTAAACTTTCACAACTATCTAAACCACAATCACTGTCTCCAACAAATTCCTATTCAAATTATTGTAGAAAGTTGTGATTTACATACTCAATTTTGTAAATGTATTTATGTACATGAGTAAAATAAGTTTACAACACATATATACAATTAAATCTATTTGCAAGTATCGTTTAATACATAATCAAGAATAATATAAACAAATACTTTTACAAACAATTTATGACAATAAAAAACTAAATTAGCAAAAATTGATTCATGCAAAATATACAAATGTAACCATTTACTAACCTCTAAAATGTTCAAGTCGTCAAACACTATTGAATCCTCAGATTCCATGTTTAATTAGAAATTTTTTCTAAGATTATATTAATAATAAGAAAAAAATTTATTATTAAAAAGCGCAAAAATATCTCTATGATGACTAAAAAAACGCAAATAAGAAAAATTTTGCTCTAAAAATTTTTTTACTTGTTATATACCTAATACACCATTCTATAAACTTTAAAACTATAATTCAATGTAATTAAGCTAAAGTAAACGATTTACTTTAAAAAAACTTAAATAACTATAAGAATCCACAAGAAATTCAACAAAATATATAAGTACCCGCATTGTTAATTTTAAACGCATTGAGATTTTCGATGACTTAAACATGTGGAAATTTCAATCTTTTTGCTTCATGGGAAATTTTTGCATAAATTATCAAATTTTAACTAATAACTATTGTTTACAGAGCCTAATATGGTCATATAACTTATGAAAAAAATATATATATACTTATGAAATAAGCTTCAAAACTTTTCGGGGACACAATTATGTCCCCGTAAGACAAAAGTCCCGCAATGTCGCATTTTATCGCTTAAAAAGTCCCCGCAAGCTGCTATTAGAAATATATATATATATATATATATATATATATATATATATATATATATATATATATATATATATATATATATATACAGGGGCGGGTTTAGCTTTTTAAAGAGGTTAGTCAAAAAAGTCGATTGCGGATTTTACTGCCCCCTCCCCACGAAAGGACAGGGGGGGATAAAGATGAAATACAAAAAAAAGCACCTACCCCATTTGTTTGATAAATAAGTTATTTGCAAAGCCTTCAAAAAAGCGACTCAAATGGGGTTGCATATTTAATATATATATATATATATATATATATATATATATATATATATATATATATATATATATATATATATATATATATATATATATATATATATATATATATATATATATATATATATATATATATATATATATATATATATATATATATATATAGATATATAGTATTAAAACTAGCAAGGATCCATTAAATCTACAAAAATAAAATATTGTCTGTGGTATTAAAATACTTTGTGGGCATCATTATTGTGTTTAATTGTAACATATACAAATAATACACCTGTATGGAGTATAACAAATCATTAATTAAATAGGCAAGGTTTGCATAGTTAGGTGACTTGCAAATAAAATAAAAACTATGTAAAAGTAAACAACTACAATAACATTAATACCATAATTATAAAAAAACTATAATGTAATTGATTAGTATGACTATCATACTATGAGAAATGCAATAACACAAAAGCAATAATATGATAACTAACCATAAAAAACCATTTTGTTATTTTATTTCATTGATAGATATGCTATATAATGTTAAACAATTGTAATATTAATGTTCGTAAACAAAGTAATGCTTACATTTAATGTGTTGCATGTGTTTATTTTCTCTAAACTGTTGAATAATGATCAATAAAGTAAACTTCAAATAATGAAAGCTTACTAAATTAAAACCATATTTCAACTCAAATAACCACAAAAGGTAGAGCTGAAAAAAAGGAGAAAAAGTATATAATAGACAATGAGTATAATGCTCCTAATTAAAATAACAAAGATACAGTACATAACGGTACCAGTTTCGATTAACAATTGACAGGTAAAACTAAAGATAAATATAGAAAAAAAGAATACAATAAAAATTAGACATGTTTAAATTTATAAAGATAATACAACTTCATGAAAAAAATAAAATAACAACTAAAATAAAATAAATAATCCTTTTAAATAAATAAAACTGTAAAAAATAAAATAACTATATTTTTTAATTTAAAAATTATACAAACTTTCTATTTGAAGAAGATCTTAAAGATACTGAATAAAGATTAGTATATACAGTGTATATACAAACCTTTATTCAGTATCTAATTTACAATGTAAAAAACACATAAATTCTTCCCTAACATCATAGGAATTGTCTATTAATCTAATTATTAAAGACAATTATTCCTGATTGGAGCAGTCAGAAGCTTCATCAGCAATAACTGAAAAAATTTGATTTTCTTTTATTTCAGAAACCAAAATATTCTGGATGTCCTTTCCCTAACAACTTATTAATTCATTCTGTGAGGAATTAGAAATATAAGATGCATTCTTTGCACAGCTGTTAAGATAAAGTTCAAGAATTTTATCCCCACCTCTGATTCTGTAGTTTAAAAATTCAATAAAATTACCTACTCCACCCACTAAAGAATATTTGCCAATGACCATCACAATGACCTCTGAAAGCTATATTAAGTTGACCTAAGAAAATGATTTTCTCACAAAACAACTTTTTACAATTTAAAGCTATCTCCTTTTCACATTCTTTATTAAAATATCTATATTTTAAATATTTCTATTCATAGTATTTAAAACTGTGGAAAATATGGTCCAGGCATTATAATGTAGAATTTGTACTGCGTGATGATGTTCATAAATATTTCAGCTGAGTGATATTCATAATTATTACCGTTTTTCCCATGGTAATGTCTATTAAAAGTGCTCACAGCATCTGGCCTATATTTGAATGACTGAGAACAAATTTTTAAATCTAGAAGTTTTTGAAAGGTATTTATATCTAAACAAAAGGCAACACAAACAAAATGCTCCATCTTCAGAAGGTAAATATCTAAGCCATGAAAATTGTTTTAATGATAAAAGTTTTTAAAGATTGCCCATTTGTTTTTAAAAAAGAAGTTTCATCAGGAACAAAAACACTTTGAATCAAATTTTATATTTGTAAATCTTTCAAAGTAGAAGCCTTCGAACGAAACAACAAATTAACAATATCTGATGATGAACATAGAATAAGGTTCAATATTAAGATTAAACATAATTTTATATTTTAGGAAAAAACTGTTCTATAGTAACACTTAAGTCTTGTAGAACAGTTAAAAGAGCAAGAACACAAAGAAACACAGACCATAAAAATTCTTTACACATATGAAATGTTTCTTCCTTAACAAGGTCATTTTTTAATTTTCCTGAGTCTATAAAATGTGTGGATACAGACACTGCTAACAAATTATCAATTGATAAAAACTCATTTGGATACATTGAGCACAAGCTTACAAACAATGCATGATTACTGTAAAAAGAGGCATTTAAATATAAATCAATTGCTGTCAGTATTTTTAAACCCATTGCCAGACTATTATCGCCACACAGATAAATCCAAAATGAGCTAAATAAGCAATTGTCATTTGATTCAACTGAATCAGATCTGATCAGATCTGTAACAGAGCTGCAACTGATCAGAGCTGTAACTGATCACTGTAACTGATCACTGTAACTGATCACTGTAACTGATCACTGTAACTGATCAGAGCTGAAACAGATCTGATCAGATCTGTAAAAAGGGCAATTAAAAATTTTTAAAGTAAAAAAAAATCTACAATAAGCTTAATGGAAAATAAACTTGGATTTAATCATTTATTTACAATAAATCAGTTTGGTAAAAAGTTGAACCAATTAGATCAAGGCAAAAAATGTATTTTATAATATTATTACTATATAAATTTACATCCCCAAATGAACGAACGCAGGGATAATATGTTTACAAATTTTAAATGTAATTTTTTATTTTACTTGTTGGGATAAATAAAGTAAATCTTACTTCACCGCCTAGTTGTTCTTGACTCCTGAGGAATGTCGTGCTCTACTCTTTATTGACTTATGAACAGTCAACAACTGATAAAAATCTGACTTACGAAGGAGATTAATCTTTACTGACAATTCTGAATAAATAGTTTGTAAACTTTCAATAAATCCATTTTCAAGCAAATACCTTACAGATTGTAAATGCATGCCAAATCAAAAATTATTTAAAATTTATTTAAAACATTCAAAGAATTATTGTTAGAAAAGGCTTCTTTTAAATTAGTCAGGGGGCAATCATCATATATTTAAATTCGACTAACTTGGCCTGAAGTTACGCTACCGAACGACAAAAATAAAACAATTTAAAGTGCTTAAAAAAGTTTTTAAAATCTCGTCAGCCGAATAAAAGGGCCAGATAAGTCGCAAGATTTTTTTGACTAACTTGGCCTTAAGTTACGTTACCGAACAGTAAAAATAAAAAAAATTTAAAGTACTTTAATAATTTTTTGAAATCTCGTCAGCCGAATAAACGGGCCAGATAAGTCGCAAGATTTCTTGACTAACTTGGTCCGAAGTTACGCTACCGAAAAAAAAAATTACAAGACGGGGCTATTGCGTGCGCATATACTTATCATAGTTTAATTGGTATTGCTGTTTAGACCAAAAAAATAGAGATTTTATTTAATTTCAAAAATCTCAAAAAAATATAACCTATTTCATTAGCCTGATCGTTGTTTAGTTTAGTAAAAAAGATGTTAGTCAATGCGCCTAACAAGACTTACCCTAAACCCGCCCCTGTATATATATATATATATATATATATATATATATATATATTATATATATATATATATATATATATATATATATATATATATACTCATATAGTGTCTCTTTAAGAGCATTTTAATGTAAAAAAAGTCTCTTACGACTACAATTTTAATTACTCGTCTCTTAAGCTGTTTTTGATTGTCGTCGAAATGTCAAAGCAATTAATTTATGCGGAAGTACATTAAATTTAATTGTTTTTTAACAAATTTTTAAAAAACCGCAATTATAACGACTAGAAAGTTTTTTTTAATTAGTAGTGTTTTTGTTATTGATTTAATAAAAAACATTTTTTAAACATGCGTAAATGTTGCTACATCGACTATCTTATAGCTTGACTCGCAACGGAGTGCTGCTACATCGACTGACAAATAGCCTGACTCGCAACGGAGTGCTGCTACATCGACTGACAAATAGCCTGACTCGCAACGGAGTGCTGCTACATCGACTGACAAATAGCCTGACTCGCAAGGGAATGCTGCTACATCGACTGACAAATAGCCTGACTCGCAAGGGAGTGCTGCTACAACGACTGACAAATAGCCTGACTCGCAAGAGAGTGCTGCTACATCGACTGAGGGTTTGGTTTGGCCAGGCAGTCTATCAATTAAAAAAAAAAATTTAATTTTTAAAACTTTTTCTGGTCTGGTTTATTAACGCGCTCTTTAAAACTACAGTTTATGGGAAATATTTTTTGATGCTACGCAAGAGACATGCAAGACTATATATATAATATATATATATATATATATATATATATATATATATATATATATATATATATATATATATATATATATATATATATATATATATATATATATATATATATATATATATATATATATATACTATATATATATATATATATATATATATATATATATATATATATATATATATATATATATATATATATATATATATATATATAAGCCTGGGTCTACTCAAAGTCGTCAGCGATTATTTTTTACACCTTAAGTCGACGTAAAAAATTGTCTTTTTTAATTCATTTTTCACTAACAGATGTTGCGTAGATTAAGAATTTGTATAGAAAAAAAATTTAAGTGATTAATTAAGCGCCTTTTTAAAAAGAAATAGAAAATTTGTCGACTTAGCGATTTTAACGCATGCACATATATTTCAACTTGACGTTGTAGACATAGTATAAAATAAATTTTATACGCATATTTTAAAGTTTATTTGTTATTTTTACATATATTTATATTAAAAAAATTTATAAAAACATAGAAATATTAAAATACAAGTCTATATATTTATTATTGTTGACTTGACGCAAGATTTACGAGTAGAATAAGTCTACTTATAGTTGAAAAAAAAACATATTATATAATGTCTAAATGTTAGTTTTTTTTTTAAACTGGTCGTATATTATTTTAACTAAATAGTTTATCTATATTTTAAACAAAAATTATAATAAATATATCTTTATATTTCAAACAAAAAATGCATCTTTTAACTATCGACCTATTGATCGTATATGTAACACGAGTAAATATACTCGCTTCATGATATATATTAACTAGTTGTCTAACTTCCGAAAAAGAGTGAAGCATACTTTTTTTGCCAACCAGCATATGATTGGCTAATAACTTGTTTTGCCAACCAGCATCTGATTGGTTAACAAATATTACGGAAAGACAAAGAGCAAAAATAAAATCCAAACAAAAAAAAATTGTGTCAGTTAAATCAGAAAATGGGTTTAAAAGTTAGTCAGGTTGGAATGATATTGTGAGATGCTTTAGTATTGGATAATTTTATAAGTGTAGGTTAAAAGTAACGTCAGTTACTTTTAACTTTCTATTATAAAAAATAACTGCTAAGCTAGTAATTTTAGTTTAAAGTAAAAAGACTGAACCTTCGAAAAATATTTTAAGTATATAATTTTTAAAAGTTAACATCTTAGATAAGTTTTTATATAATTAATTAAGTTAAAATATCTGTTATAGTATGTAAACTTATACTATATATTTCTTTATAAAAAAATACAATATCTCTAAGGGTTATATATACCTTCGTTATTCAAGTAATATTACTTGAATAACGAGGGTATATATAACCCTTAGTCTAAGGGTTATATATCTAAGGCTTAGAAATATCGTATTTTATTATAATAATAATAATTATTATTTGTACATATAATATATTCTATTATCTAAGGCTTAGAAATATTGTATTTTATTATAAAGAAATATATAGGATAAGTTTACATACTATTTTAACTTAATTATTTTTAAGTATATATATTTTAAATATTTACATTTTTAAACTGAGACATTTATTTAGACTCGCTCCAGATTATATCATATATAATATAATGTGTATATATATATATATATATATATATATATATATATATATATATATATATATATATATATATATATATATATATGTATGTAGATGTATATATATATATATATATATATATATATATATATATATATATATATATATATATATATATATATATATATATATATATATATATATATATATATATATATATATATGTATATATATGTATATATATATATATATATATATATATATATATATATATATATATTTATATATACATATATATATATATATATATATATATATATATATATATATATATATATATATATATATATATATATATATATATATATATATATTTAAATGATATTATATATGATAAAGTCTGGGATAATGTGTTTGAGTGTGTGTGTATGTATTTATAAAACATAAAAGATATATTTTTGAAAACAATATCTTTTATTTTTTTAGAGTAACAAATAATAAACATGGTTATTAATTGTTTAGTTTACAACTGTAAAAGCAGATTTGATAAAAGTAGTTTAGTTTCTTTTCACAGATTCCCTTTAAATGATGAAATTTTATGTAAAAAATGGGCAACAGCAACTAAATGTTTACAAATTACACCTAGTAAACATAGTAGAATCTGCAGTAAACATTTTAAATTAGAAGATTTTGAGTGTCAAGAGAATGGGAAACGTGTGCTGAAAAAAATATTGTGCCTTCAATATTTGACTTTCATGAATCATTGAACAAAAATAACAAGCGAAATCAGCTATATAATGATGATACATCACACATTAAAAAAACAATTTGTTCTATTTCGAATAAAGAGGTAACAGAGCTTGAAATTACAAATGTTATTAAGGAAAAAATACTTAATCAAAATTCTCCAAAAAAACTATTACTTAGAAAAAAGATTAAAATATTAAAACAAAAGCTTAAACGAAAAGATAAAAAAATTGCTTCACTTAGCAAAGTTATTCAAAACTTGGAGAAAAAAAAAATTATTTCCATTAATGTTGCTGAATTACTTGAGAACAACTTCTCTGGACTGACTAAAGAACTTTTGAAATCTGAATTAAAAAATAGAGGCAAAAAAAAAAAGGTTATAGATACTCTGAAGAAGTTAAAAAATTCGCTTTAACACTGCACTTTTATTCTCCAAGAGCATATGAATTTGTTAAATCTACATTCTCATTACCTGCCGCAAGCTCACTTTCAAACTGGACCTCATCTGTAGATTGTTTGCCTGGGTTTTTTGGAGATGTTTTCAAGTTTTTACAAAATAAGACATTTGAGGATTCATCATACAAAGATTGCGCATTAATATTTGATTCTATGCATATCAGGGCTGCTCTGCGGTATGATAATGTTACTGGATCATATGAAGGTTTTTCTAGTTTTGGAAACAATATTCTAGCCTATGACCCAGATAAATTAGCAACAGAAGCACTTATATTTATGGTTGTTGGATTGAAAGGCCATTGGAAATGTCCTATAGGCTATATATTGTGTGATAAAATTTCCTCAACGGATTTAAGTTGTCTAATTAAAAATGTTTTACATTTATGCGCTACTCATAATCTGAATGTTTGGAGTATAACATGTGATGGACTTATTTCCAACTTAAGTGCAATGAAGAATCTTGGGTGTTCATTCGGAAGTAAAATTAAAGAGATGTGTGGTAGTTTTCCCCATCCTGAATATGATCATCCTATATATTATATCCCTGATCATTGTCATATGCTTAAATTAGCTCGAAACGCTCTTTGTAGTATCGGTATCTTTGTTGATGAACAAAATCAATATATAAAGTGGGACCATATTAAAGTATTGCATAAACTGCAAGAAGAAGAAGGATTTAAGTTTGCAAATAAACTTGGCAATTACCACATTGACTTTCGCAGACATAAAATGAATGTTAAAATTGCAGCTCAAATGCTAAGTGGTTCACTTGCTGATGCTATAGAGTTTTGATGGTCTCAGGTCATCCAACTTTTATTGATGCCCAAGGCACAATTAATTTTATTAGAACTTTAGATAAATTATTCGACTTGTTAAACTCTAAAAACCTTTTTTAAAAAGGATCTAAGAAACCTTTGTTTTTGAATGAAGCTCCAAAATGGATAGAAACCATAGAAAAATCTGTAAATTACTTAGTTAACTTATCAGACCTATCTAAAACTTCTTTAATTAAACACAGAAGAAAGACATTTGTACTTGGTTTCATTGTAGCAACCACAAGTGTTAGAGATTTATCCCTTAACCTTTTAACTAGACATGAGAATCCTTTTGAATTTATTTTAACATATAAACTGTCTCAAGATCATGTTGAATTATTATTTGCTTGTATTTAAGGCAAAAATGGTTTCAATAACAATCCAGATGCACGTCAGTTAAAATCTGCTTTAAAAAGAATTTTGTTAAGAAACTCTATCATAGGATCAAAATTTAGCAACTGCCTTACTTTTGACCAAAAATCTTCTGGCTCAATCTTTTTATTAAAGTGGAGTAAAAGGAGATCTCCTCTTGTTGAGCAAAATATAATATCTAGTGAAGATTCTAACTATTTTAAAGACCTTGCTGGTTGTCTTTCATCAGTCTCTACTTCAATTTATAAAGAAGCTATACTTGGATATCTTGCAGGGTTCATTGTAAGAAAACTTTATAGTAAAATTACATGTCTGACTTGTGCCAATAGCTTAATTTCTTTAGACTTTATCAACTGATCATGAGTATTCTATATTTTGCAGTTCATCATGGAAAAGTTTTACAACTTTTAAAAATCGAGGTGGTTTAATTTTTCCATCCTGTAGTGTTTTAAAGATTGTTGAAAAATGTGAGCACGTTTTTAAAGTTTTGGTGTGTGGGGCAGACCCCCATAATTTAAAAATATCTTCTAAAAAAAATCTTAAAACCTATCTGGTGCACTTTATAAATTAAAAACTTGCAAATGACGCACTGTTTACTGAACTAAATATGCATGATTTAGAACATGAGATTTTGACTGAAGACATGCATTCTTCACAGCTTTTAAAAAAAATTATAGAAAAATATTTAACATTGCGTCTACACTCATATGGTCAGCTGTACACTAGAAATGAGTTGCATAAAAGAAAGATTGGATTACGGCAACAGTCCAATAAGCTTGTTTTGTTCAAAGGTTTATGAAAAATTACAATAATAATATTCAATATTGTTTTTAAGCTATTTATGCCAAAAAATAAAATTAATTCTTTAAAACAAAAATTTTATTATTTCTGAAAATTCCTTAACTGTAACTGTTAACTGCGTGTTACAGTTTTTTGAACTAATTTAAATTTTTAAATTGAAAACCTACATTAAAAATAAAAATTTATACCTATTTATATCAGCAACACTTTTGATTTATTTTCATAATGGAATATGTGTTCTTTTATAACAATAACTTAAAGGGGTCCAACAGGGTACTTTTAAGTTACAGTTGTAAAAGTCAAAAACATATTTTTTGCCAACATGTATTTATATTTGCCAAGTAAAAATGTAATATCTTTGTAATATATAATAACTTCTAACTTTCTTTATCTACAAACGCTGTTTTTAAATAACAGTTTATAAGTAGATATTTTTAACATTTAAAAAGTTAACATCGCCAAAATGTTTTTTTCTTTGCTGCGGCTATCGGCTTTATAACCTTCAAAAACTTGCTTCATATTTTCTTACGGAATTTATACGAAGTTAGACATCTAGTTAAATATATATCATTGACTCGCTTTTAAAAAAAGTTATTGTTTATAGTTTTCCGCGTTTTTTTTTTTTTGTTAACGTTTTTTATAGAAATCTCTTGAGTATAATTTAGACATTACAATGGTTTCTTTTTTTTTTAATTTCCATTGAACTAATCGTTACTAAAATTCATTGAAACCTAAAGTCGACAGGAAATTTGTCGACTTATAAAAATTGTCGACTTGACGATGGTTATAGAGACATAGTTTGTCGACTTTGGGCTGACCTAGTCTAGCCAGCAAGTTAAAAAACGGTAGTTATTGTGAGCCACTTACTTTACCTAAAATCAATTTATCTAAGAATACTTATATATCAAAAAGTATTATTCAGACAGACAATAAAAGCCTAATATTGAACCAGAACCTACCTTAAAGAACTATAAATCAAGATAATTTTTTTAGTGTAAAAAGTTCTATACTTCGTTTAAAAATATTGTTTTGGTTGATATTAAACAAAAAAAACTTAAACAGTTTGTATTTGTTATTCAAATTAAGATATTCTATCGAAAAGGAAATACAAAATAAGTTAAGAAACTTTTTAATTACTTTTATAGAAAATCAAGCATAAAACTAATTTTAAATAAAAAATAACTTTAGCACATAGCTGTTTTAATAACAATGTAATTTCCAATATATGGACAATAAGCTTTACAACAGTATATTAGAAGTTTTTATAATATTAAAATAACAAAAACAAGTTTTACTAATGAAATATATTACTAATGAACTGTTGATAACACAATAAATTACTAATGAACTGTTGATAATAATCTATTTACATTAGCTCACTAGTATTAATATCGATGGAGATAATTGCATTACCTGGTACTTTAATACAGATATTTTGATTATCTGAAGAGATATTGAATTCCAATATCTTTGGAATTGAACTAAATTTTCACATTCTAACTGAGTTAGCTTTTTTAGATAACTTTTGTATCTCTTTCTTCTGTTTTCGTTGTGCTTTATTTTCATTTTCTTTTTGTTTTTTCAAGTTTTTCTCTTCTTTCTTTTTTTTCTCCTTATCATTTACTTTAGATTGTATTGCTTCTTGAGATGTTAATACAATGTATTTTTAAACCTTTTTTTGATTTTCTTTTGACTTGATAGTATATGTATTTGGATAAGGCAAAATATCATTGTCACTATCATTATTTGAATGGTTTGTACACAACATAATTAGTGTCAGACTAGGCTGAACAATGGCTCATTTTGGCATATGATTACAATCATTAGTGGTTTCATTGGAAAAAAAACTAGACTTCTCAGTTGTTTCATTGGGCACAGGAATTTGCTGAACAATAGTTTTATTTAAAAATGGATTAGTAACTATGGATTTAGTTGGCATCGAAACAGAGTCATCTATTTCTAAAATGGTATTTGTACATGAAATCTGTTTCAGTTTTAATTCTTTATATAATTTATACAATGGATCTGGGATGTAGTAGCCATTTTGAAAACAGAAATTAAAAGTTGTAAACTGCTCATAAGTCAAATTGGTATCCCTTATCAAAGAATTATTATCAAGGTTTATCAAACTATTATTTATTTTACATTTAGACATATTACCAGGTTTATTAACTTATTCTACTTCAAATCAAACTTCTTCTTCTATTGCATATTCTGATCTTGTTATTTTAGTGTAAGTCTTGATTGAATGCAGACTTGATTCAAGCAGATCATTTGAGTCAAGTAGTTTTTGTATGGAATAGGCAGAATTAGGCAAGTAAGCTGTGCCTGGAACTGCAGACGGGTTGTATGGATAAATACCACATTATCGAAACCCTGAAATAATATTAGCAGCTGTGAAAGCTTGATCCCAGGCTTTTTTAAAAAGCTCACTAAAAGTTCACTTGTCAATAGTAACTTCAGGATACTCATTCATTAACTCATGACATGTTTGATTATAATATGTTTTAAGAAAACCAAATACTGTGCAATCTAGAGGCTGAAGCCAATGTGAATAATGCGCTGGCATTTTCACAATATAAATGTTATTTTTAATTGCAACAGACAATAGTTCAACAAAGTTATGAGAACCGTGAGCATCAACTATGAGAATTTTTGGCCTATCTTTACCTATTTTAGGCAAGAAAGTATTAGTGAACCAAAGAAATGTAATTCCTTGCTTTTTCCAACCTGTCTTACTAAAACTCCAATTTGAGCCTGATGGTGGATCTGCAGTATTGAAAGAATAAAGAAATCTAGCCGTTTTACCTTCTGCTATCAAATGCGGAGGTACTTAACCACCTGCAGCATTTACAGCAGCAATAACGGTTATGGTTTTACGTTTAACAGATTTGCGAGATTGAAGGTGTTTTGTACGCCTTTTTGCAATTATTTGAGAAGGTTTAAAATCTATCTGTAGTCCAGACTCATCCATGTTCCAAATTATTAAAGGCTTTAAAAGGGCACGAGTGTCACTCAAAACTTCATGCAGCGAATAGAAATATTTAGCAACTTTTTAAAGTACCTTCAGGCTTTCGCAAAACTTAATTTTTATGTCGCTGATTAAATGAGCGCCACCATTTTTTTGAAGGACTTGAATGTTTAAACTTTAAATTGTGCTTTGTGGCTAAATCTGAAACATATTTTTTAAATTGTATTTATCCAAATCCAAGTGCAGCTCTTGTTGAGGCATAATAAACTAGCTTTAGCTCTAAGTTTATTGAAAATGTTGGGTTTGGCACCAAGAACTGAATCGCCTTTAAGATAATTACCAAGGGTTGACCGAGGAATACCAAATTGCGTTGCAGCTTCTCGTTGCAACGTTAAACTATTTTGAACAGTTGCATGTGCATTTTTCATGTCGTTGTTGGACCACTGAAATCTCTTTACATTTTTCATATTCTGATTCAACTTTGAAATAAAACTAAAGCCAGTTTTCTTTTTAATCTTGTAATTCTTTTTTGTGATTTCCGTAGTTTTTCCCATAATTACTCAAATTAACTAAAAGATAGAGTATACTGACTACAATAGTTGACATTACAAAAATCTAAAATAAGTATATTATCATTGTAATGATAATATATTTACATTAGATTTTTGTAAGGTTATATACAGATACTATAGACAAATACATATACAAGCACATGTACGCTTATCATACATATCTATACATCAATGTAACAGAAATAGCATACATATATAGCAACCGTGGCGCAGTGGTAGCACACTTGCCTCAGAAACGAAAGATCCGTGGTTCAAACCCCGCCTCTGGGCAAGTTTTGCGACATCGGTTGGGAAGGAGGCGTGAACTTCCTATTAAATGCTATTCCGCGGTGCTCTGTGATAAGACCGTAAGGATTCTTGGGGTACCTAAAATCAACATAAAAAAAAAAAAAAATTACTGACTACAATAGTTGAACTTACATAAATCATACATATCTATAAATCAATATAACAGAAATAGCATACATAAGTACAATGGTTAAATATAACATAATACTTATAATACTTAGTGAGCATTCAATTAAATATACAAAAAATATATTAATTAAATTATTATGTAGCAAGTAAATAATAATAATAATATTTTTTGTTTATATGTATTATATAAATTATAAAATACAAACCATTACTTAAAATATTTACAAACATTATAAAAAACAAAATTACATACTTACAAACATAGTAAACCGTTATAATAATACTGTAAAGTAAATACTAATTATACTTGGTATTTAACCATGGTAAAGTAAATACTGATAATAGTTAATATAACCCTTAATATTATGTTTATGTTAACTATAATCAGTATTTACTTTACCATGTATAAACACTAAGTAAAATTATAATAAGGATACAATTAGGACATATAAGTTATTAGAACTATTATAATAAGGACATATAAGTTTAACTTATTGTGACACAATTTGTATTTAAACAATAAATTACACAATAAATTAAATTATTGTCCTAATAATAGCCACGTAATAATACGATATTACAATTAAGAGCCGTGGCTCTTGTTTGATTAAAGGAGTGGCTATTATTGAGACCTATTTAACATCTGGGAGTTTATGTTATATTGATTCTTCTGCCTATCGTATATTGACGAACAAAATATTTTTAAAGGTTAAATTAAATTAAAGATATATTAAAGAAACAGAAAAGTATAATCAACACCTAGATAAATGTTCAGCCAAATAAATAAAATCAAAGCGGATTTAAATTTGGCTCTTAATAAGACCCGGCCATTATTAGGGCACCTAGCCCTAACTAAGTACGCTTTCAAATCAATTATTACGTTTTAGCATAATTTTTACATGCTTTAACAAAAGCATGACAAATTTGACTTAAAATGAATGAATTTGCAAATACTTAAAAAGAAACCATGCTTAAACATTATCGCTTTCTTAACCTTTTTTTGCTCTTTTTTTTAACTTGCTTATTTTTCTCAAAGTAAAGTAATGTTTATTTGCATGTTAACCCAGCGGGCACGACAACGTCCATATGGCGTCGAAAGGACGTCTTTTTAGGACGTCCAAAAATGGTTCTAAATGGCAACGCCAGATGACGTTTTTTTAAGACGTAATTAGGACGTCTTTTTAGACGTCCTAATTACGACAGAAAAAGGACAGAATAAAGACGTGTTTTGAGACGTGTAAAAGACGTGAATTTAGGACGTTCAGAACTAGTGCTAAATGGAAACGCCGAATGACGTCTTTAAATAACCTAATTTAGACGTTCTTATTTCGACGTCTTAAATACGTGTTCTATCATGGCTTTACTTAAACGTAAGGTTCAAATTTATGTTTTCACAGAACTTCTTGAGAATAAGAAAAAAATAATAAATCATTTAAATTTTTTAATAATATAATCGTGCTGAGTTTTATAAATCACAATTTTGTAAACATCTTCTTCAACTTGTTAATTTCCAAGAATCAAATTTTCGAACAGTTGACGTCATTTACCTTCTTTTCGATCTTCTTAACACTAAATTTATTTTTTATAGAAATTTTTGACTGGATTGTTGTGACCATCGTATATATTTATGTATATCAAGTATGCAATATATGCGGTATTAAAAATACTTTTTATGGTAAAACTATACTTCCCAGCCGGCAAATAACGTTGAAATAACGTTGAAATATCGTTGAAACCTAACGTTGAATTAACGTTGGTTTAACGTTTAGAATGAAAGTTTTTTTCAACGTTGATTTATCAACGTTAAATCAACGTTAGGTTCAAACGTTATATCAACGTTGATTCGACGCGAAAAAACGTTACAATAACGTTGAATTTACGTTGATTTAACGTTTAGAATGAAAGTTTTTTTCAACGTTGATTGATCAACGTTAAGTCAACGTTAGATTCAAACGTTATATCAACGTTGATTCGACGCGAAAAAACGTTACAACAACGTTGAATTTACGTTGATACAACGTTTAAAATGATAGTTTTTTTAACGTTGATTTATCAACGTTAAACGACTGTAAAACACTTTTTCACCATCAAAACGTGCTATGTATGTCAAAATGTATATATGTATGTAAACGTGCTATGTGCGTCAAAATATGATCACCATCAAAACGTACTATGCATGTACATTAGTGTTGCTGTACATTATCAAGGTATATAATGGATATTAAATCTATTCATAGTCTATACTTAGACTATTTAGAACTTTTTCAGTTTAATTTAGTTAAAATAGCTAGGTATGATTAAAGAAAGAGATAAAACTTGTTTTATTCAAAAATACATATTCAAATATTACATATATTTACATGTAATTGAATAAAATCTACACAAATTTCTTCTCTTTTCCACCACATTTTTGAAATAAAGCGTAATTTAGAAAGTCAATGTTCCATTAACAGAGGGTTCTTTTGGTCCATTGAATACAATAGAAGAAGCTGTAAATAACAAAAAATTTATTAAAAAAATCAAAAAGGGAAGATTTAAAAAATAAATAATGAATGGAAAAGTCTTACAACTTATAAAGGTATATCTTTTTCAACGCGATATAGATTAGTGTTCTTAAAACATATTTTTCCACCTTTGCCCTTCATATCCATGGAGGCCATATAATTTTTCGAAAATATTCTGAATTTTTAAAAAATAATATAACTGTTAGTTGGTTGTTAATAACTTTTTCAAATAGTTAGTTTAAATAAAACAACCTTTTTAATATATTAAAAATAAATTAATAATCAAAATAAAAAACATTTCTAGCATAGAAAAATAATTTTTGGGGTGGCCACATAAAATTTTTATAAGAAATTTTATGTGGCCATTTATTAATGGTTTAACGTCCATGTTTATACACTTATGGAGCTTGGACAGGGATCAAATGTCATTTGTTATGTTAAATAGCATGCATTTTCTGAAGCAATTTTTTACAATTCCATGCACTTTGAGGCGTTAACGAGTTTTGCAGACCGAGAATAAGTATTTTGAACATAATACATCCATCAAAAATTAAAAAAGGAAGAATTAATGAGAAGCTTTGATCAAATTTTTACCTCTTTAGAGGATAATAGAGGATTTTAGAAGTGGTTTTAAAAAAAGAGGACTTTAGAGGATTTTAGAGGAGCTGCAGACACCCTGATTATAAATGAGGTAATTCCACCAATTAATTGTAATTGATTTATCTGTAAAAAAACATGAAGTAAATCTAAATTATGCTTGTGGAGATATATTATATTGTGGAGAACCATCCAAACCACGCAAGTGGAAAATTTGCATCCAAGTTTCCACTTGTGTGCAAATCTTGCATCCACTTGTCAACACTCTCATTATAACATTTTTCTTTTGTAGTTGTGAATTTAAAATTTTCACAATACTGTTTGCTTTCTTTTAGAATTGAAATAGTTATACAAATAGTTATATATTTTGTATCAACAAAATAACTCTTTTTACCACATTATTTAAAAAATAAAAATTGTAATATATAGATGCAATAGCTGAAGAGAATTTAGTTTTTATTTGTATAAACTTAAGCCAATTCTTCTCTGCATTTTAGTGCAGTCAATGCTTTGGTACCTGGAAGCCGACAAACAATTTTATCACGAATTCAATTAGATGGAATTACTTCTTCTTGTAAGTCTTCATTCCAAACAGCTCCTTTCCGCATATTCGATTTTGAAAAAATTACATGAACTAATACAAAATGAAGAAACTGTAATATAAGTGTACTAACAGGCCTAAATAAACTAGCTAAATTTGAACATTTTATAACCATGATTCTTGCTAAACAATAATATTAGTAGACATTATAAGCAAAGATAAGATTTTCTTTATTTTATAAATTTATAATATTTTTAACTCATTTTTATTAATTTATTTATTACTCTGTTATTCAGCAGAGTTCTGAATATATTATGTTCAAATAACTTAAGGCTCAATAACAAAACATAAACATCTACATAAGATAATTATGGAATATTGAAAAAAAATAGAAATTCAAAAAAACAAAAATACTCATTATTAATATAAAATATAATAGTATAATTTAAGGTATATTATAATATATGACACAATAATATCTACTTTTAATTAAAATATAAAAACAACAAAAATTAAAAAAGAAAATATTTTGATAAATAATAAATTATCATTCAAACAATTTTCAAAACCAAAAAATAACTTGTAACTTATTTTTTTACTTATCTTCATCTAATAAACATTACTTATTTTTTACTCATCTTCATCTAATAAACATTAATATTTATACCAATTTTAAACATTATTAGAATTTTTTTTTTATCAAAAAATAAAAATATTACATCAGTTACTTTTTGGGCTTTTCTTATTTTACTCAAAACATCAACTTAATTCTAGGCTTTTTTCATAATTGAGTTTTAATTTGTAATGTTGAATTAACACTGAAAAAAAAAAATATTAGCAGACAAAAAGAAAATATTTCTTTATTGAAATATATGTAAATATTTCAATAAAGAAATTTTAGATTGATTTTTATAAATATAAATTTATATCAATCAATCTAAATTTTTTTCTTTTCCGCCACCTTTTCCAAATGAAGCGCATTTTTAGAAGTTAGACAAAATGCCATCAATTAAAGTTTCAGTCGCTCCATCGTATTTAATAGAAGAAGCTGTTAATAAAAAAGAATTAGAAAAAAAAAAAAAAAAAAAAAAAACACAAGGAGAAATTTTTGAATATATAAAAAATGAGAATAAAAAAGTTTTACATATCTTATAAAGGTATACCTTTCACTACACCGTATAAATAAGTGCTCTTAAAGCATATTTCCACCTTTCCCCTTCATATTCATGGAGTCACAAAATTGTTGGAAAATATTCTAAATTTTAATAGATAAGAGAACTGATATTAATTGTGCGAGAACTAATATTAATTTTTTTTTAAATTTAAATTGAACTCATTATCAAACAATTTTTTTGCTAAATAATTTAATCCTTAAAATTCCTGAATAATTAAAAATTAATTTGATTACCTCAGCATTTTAAAGATATTCCATCAATTGCAATTGATTCACCTAAAAAAAAACAACAAGTAAAGCTAATATTATTGTTTGAAATTTTAATTATCTTTATACAAATACTCATCATATTTTTAGAGTGACTGATAAAAAATGGATTTAATTAAAATCACTTCATTTGTATTTAAAAATTAATATTAAAGCCTTAATCATACATTATACAAGAGTATTTTGTAATACAATCTAAATATTTGTTGCGATATGTAATTTTTTTATTCGAAATTTAACTTCTGTAAGCTTTAGAAATTTTTTAAAGAAATTATTGATGAATTTGGAGCTACGGGTACTAATGTTTTTATATTGTTGTAATGTTTGTATTCATTCCCTGTTAGTTTCTGTAAGTCAAAATTTTAAGGTGTTTCCATAATAAATTCTGTTATATATGAAATTTAGTGTTAGTTTGAATAATTTAATTTCTAAAATCTGTTTTGCATTGCCTGTCTTATAACATCTTTACTTGGAACAAAAACCATGTGGTTTAAAAGTGAGCTAGAAGCTTTCAACAATGAAGAAAATATTGCATTCGCTAATCTTAAAAATATATTAAACCTGTCAGCAAAATCAGCTGTCAATAATCCAAGTATTAGCATCATTGAAAATTCATCTTTGCTGCATTACATTTATTTTGGTCCAAGTAGTTAAGGATTTTTTTAAACTTCAAAAAACAGAAGTAAATGTTTTTTTAATATCACTTTATCTCTTTTGATTAATGGTGATACTGCACTAACTGATGAAACACATTGACAGATGTAAGGCCAGTATAAAAGTCGCAAGATCTATTATTTTTAAAATAAATGTTTGTATACAAGTAAATTGCAATAACACGATTTGTTTAGATTATGTTTATATACAAATTTGTCTGTTTTCATAGTAATAACTGATGTGGTTGAAGTTAATTTTTCATATAAATCTTTTTTTTTTTAATTTCGTGCTGAAGTTCTTTTTTAAAGTTAACAATATCCTTTTTTAATTCTTGATGCTCTATTAAAAAACAACGCTTAGCATTAAATTCAACATAATTTAATGGATCATTTTTCGAAAAAGTTGTATTATATTTACATTTAATAATATCAGTCTTTGAGCATTGTAGCCCAAGTTAAGCGAAAAATATCGATTTTTAAACGATAATGTTCTTTCAGGAAAATCGTCTGAACATGTTTTCGATCTCTTGAAAATTCTATATGGTATAAGTTCAGTATTTACATTTTTTTTCCATTATAAATCTCTATAACTTTTAACCGTTTAAATAATGTTTACGTTTTTACTTCCATTTCGGCGCGCGCATAAATTTTATATTTTTTGTCAAAAAATACTAATAAATTTAGTATTTTTTGTCAACTAGGATTGAAATTATTGACGTTGAAATAACGTTAAATAATCAACGTTTAAACTGTAACGTTGATTTAACGTTGAAATAACGTTAAATAATCAACGTTTAAACTGTAACGTTGATTTAACGTTGAAATAACGTTAAATAATCAACGTTTAATCAGTAACGTTGATTTAACGTTGTGACATAGTTGAACAACGTTGAAACAACGCTTCAACCGAATTTCAACGTTGAAACAACGTAATAATGCCGGCTGGGTTACTTTGAAAGCATTCCCTTCTCAAATGCACTGCATGGTGAGCCACCAACATTTAATAACCTCTATTTATAAATTCAAAAGATAACACTATAGTAATAGATATGGGACAATTTAGTGTAAGTTATATTGGGCATAGGAGCAATTCATTAGTGTTTTATTCAATTCAAAAATTTAGTGTAAATTATATTTATTTGTAAATTGAGCATTATGTATATAATTACAGATCAAAACTTTTTATGTAATTTATGATAGTAATTTACCCTTATAAAGAAAACTAAACATTTAAACATAATAATAAAAAATATACATTTGTATCGAGAAATTATTGATCACATTTAAGAAACTTGGCGATAGAATCACACTAGTAAAGATCAAAACTATTCTCAACTTTAAACGTTTTTTGATATTTCATTATTCTTAAGATAAGTAAGTAAATGAATGAAAGACTATATATTATTTCATTAAAAAACAATATGCTATTATAATTTATATATATATATACATACATATATATATATATATATATATATATATATATATATATATATATATATATATATATATATATATATATATATATATATATATATATATATATATATGTATATATATATATATATATATATATATATATATATATATATATATATATATATATATATATATATATATATATCTTCGCTTCCAACATGGCTGCGAGCAACCACTATAACAGTTTGGAAGTTACTGGAAGAGAAAAGATTAAGTTCGTAAAGCAAGATAACGATTGACAGATGACTTAAAAGATTGCATATTATATGAATCAAGGAAGCAAGATGAAGGAAGCAAATTCCAAAAAACTGATGTTTGAAGAAAAAAACTAGCTTTAGAGCAGTGCCCATTATAGTATTTGTAGAAAAAAATAGAGAAGCAACATCACGACGATGTGACAATGGTTGGAGATTGGCTGCAAGAGCAGGTAGAACTAAGTTTACAATGCATTTTTGTACCTTGTTTAAAAGAGAAGGGGCATCATTAGAGGATCCGCCCCAGATAAGGCAACAGTATTCCTTACAGGAACAAATTTGAGATTTATAGAGATATATAATATAATCTAGAGTAGGGGGAGTGTCGAGCTCGATAAAGAGATGCAACCTAAGCAGATGCTAATTTTGCAATGGATTTGATATATCGCAAGGTTAGAACTATTTTGTTCTATCTCCACTTTTTGAAAAAATGTAACATAATGTTACCAAATATATTTGGTAATATTATGTTACATGTTTTGGTCAAATGTATTTGACCAAAACATATATATCAACTGACACTTGATGTAGTTGATGCTCCTAAAAATAAAATCCTAATTAACAAGTAAATAAATTAAGAGAAAATAACTACATTGAAAGCAGAATCTTATTTTTTTCCAATAAATTTTAAATAAAAACAGAAAAATTATTATAAATTAGCATATTACTATATATATATATATATATATATATATATATATATATATATATATATATATATATATATATATATATATATATATATATATATATATATATATATATATATATATATATATATATATATATATATATATATATATATATATATATATATATATATATATATATATATATATATATATATATATATATATATATATATATATATATATATATATATATATATATATATATATATATATATATATATATATATATATATATAAATATATATATACATATATATATATATATATATATATATATATATATATATATATATATATATATATATATATATATATATATATATATATATATATATATATATGTACATATATATATATAAATATATATATATATATATATATATATATATATATATATATATATATATATATATATATATATATATATATATATTAAGTATATACTTGGCACTTGATATTGTATTTCAAGTTTAATAATTGATATACTATATCAAGAACCAAGTTCTGAATGTTTAAAAGACTTAGACATCACAGAATCTCATGCAAAGTCATATTTTTTAAAAGGAAAACCTATTAATAATACAGAGAGTTAATGCTGATAATTCAATACAATTCAATATCTTTAATAAACAACTTTTATATTGTGCTATTCGAAATAATTGGACCAGTGCATTAGTTAATGAACTTTTTGAAATATTACAATATTAAGGTTTGGAACTTCGCTAATAACTAATTACTTAACTTTAGTAATTAGTTATAGTGAAGTTCAAAGGTTTTCATTAAAAAATATGTCTAATTGAAAAAAATAAACCAGTCGTAACAGTTATATAAAAGACAGAAGGGTAGAAAGTTTCCTTTAAAGGAAATTTTCTACCCACCTGTCTCTTATATAACTGTTTTGACTTTATTATCTGATTTTCTGAAAGTATCCTTTAGAAGATAGATGTAAATAATTTTTCTCTTTTATCATTCTTCAAAAGTTTGATATGAATAATTTTAATTAAAATCTATATTTATCTTATATATGTATATATATATATATATATATATATATATATATATATATATATATATATATATATATATATATATATATATATATATATATATATATATATATATATATATATATATATATAGTATATCATATACCAAGTTTTTAGTTTTTTTTACAATATCTGTATCAATTTCAATATCTGTATCAATATTAACACGATTCTGAAGTAATTAAATGTTTAAAATCAAGTAATTAAATGTTTAAAAAGTCGCCTTTAATTAGATGTTTTTAAAATTTCTCCTTGCATCTTTGGGAAGTTCTAAACCTTGATTTGGCAATACTTAAATAAAATCATTAACTAATGTACTAGTCCCATTATAAAATAGCTCAAAGTTGTCAAGAAAAGACATTGAATTCAAAAAATTATTAGGATAATTATGTATCATTAACAGATTTTCCTATTAAAAAATTCGATTCTGCATGAGATGTCTAAATTTTTGAAATTGTTAGAACTTGGTTCTTGATATAGCAACACTATACTAATAGTATATTAAGTATATAATATATACTTAATATATATATTATATAATATTTATACAAAGTAAAGGGCGGACTTGTAAACGACGAACTCCTATGAAATACTAATAATCACGACCTAAACTGTTCTAATTCTTACAGTCAATTAATAAATGTATATTTCGTTGTGTCAATCTCTTATGGTAAATCAAAGCATTGACATTTAATTCTACTCATTAATTATGATCAACTGATGTAGTTACTCTTTATTTAATTTAATTAATTAATTTTACTAGGTCAGTAAAATATCATTTTTAATAAAACATGTTTTAAACTTAGGGGGGTGTTACGAACGAAAATTGCTTAGGGGGGTGTTAAGAACGAAATGGATAAAATTTGTAAATAGACTAAACTTGGTACCAACTAAGTTATCAGTTATTTGTGCAAAACATTTTCAGGAAAAATATTTAAAATATGAAGAACAAGAAAAAAGATTTCGTTTGATAAAGAAGTTAAAACCAGTACCAACTATACATCCAAGTGTTATATCGAAATCATCAATACCAACAATAAATTTGGAAAGAAAATCTCCAACAAAACGTATATACCAGAATAATCAAAGGAGCGAATTTTAAAAAATGATTTAATAAAAAATTTAAACTGTGTTGCTGGTATTCTATGTCCAAGTGGCTACCAAATGCTAAAACATAATGGTCATATTGTATTTTATAAAATGTTGTTTAATGAGTTTTCAATACCAGAAGTATTGAAATGTATTATTGAGTGTATACAAATTGATGAGAGTTTACACGTTAAACTATTTTATAAGGGTTGTTCAGTACCATTGCCAAAATGGTTTTGTAATGGTCATAATTGTACATTAACTCGTAAAAGTATGTTTGAAAACTTTCCTGCTTATTTAAGAGGTCAAGCAGAAAAAAATTTCTCAGTTTTTGAAGAACTTGAAAAAATAAAAAATCAGAAAAAACCAATGTACTCTGGTAACTTAATTCGATATGCATTATTATTGCGCTATACATCTATGCAATCCTACAAAGTACTTATAGAAGAATTTCGATTACCATCACTTTCTTTATTAAATAAAATTTGTTCTGGTAACATTGATGCACTAAAAGCTGCAAAATTATTACTTGAAAATGGCAAAATGTCACAAGACCTTTGCATAATATTTGATGAAATGTATATACAGAAATGTGCAGAATATTCTATTGGAACTATAACAGGTGTTAACAGTGTTGGTGAACTTTACAAAAGTGTTGTTTGTTTTATGATAAACAGTTTTAAGAAAAACATCCCATATATTATAAAGGCTATTCCAGTAGTACGAATTGACAGTGATTGGTTAAAAAATGAGATTCTTGAAACTTTGAATCTTTTGCATGGTGGTGCGTTTGTTGTGCGGGCTATTGTGTGCGACAATCATGCAAGCAATGTTTCTGCATTTAATAAATTGTTATCAAAATATGAAAATGGATTTGATAGCTTTTCAATTTTATATAACTGCAGAAAAGTTTATTTATTTCATGATGCTGTTCATTTAATTGAAATTGTAAGAAACAACTTGCTAAATCAAAAGAAGTTTTTGTTTCCTCTATTTGAGTTTATTGGCTTTAAAGATAAGGTTACAGAAAGGTTACAGGTAAAGTATCTTGGAAACTATTTCATGATGTCCATGAAAAAGATCTTGCTTTAGATGCAGATTTACGTAAAGCTCCTAAACTAACAAGTAAAGTGCTACACCCAGGAAAATGTAAACAAAATGTTCAAGTAGCTCTTGACTTATTTAATGAAAGTACAATAGCTGGTTTGAAATCATAATTTCATTTACGTGAGGATGCTGTTGGCTTTTGAGGGTTATTTAATAAATGGTGGATTATTGCTAATAGTAAAAACCAGTTTTCTTCCAATAACTATTTAGGAAATGCTGCTATCTTGAATGATAAAAAACCAGAATTTTTACGAGCATTATGGATTGAAAAAACAAAAAATCATGAGTTCAGCATTTAAACAAACACTTAATTGTCATGCTTTTTTAATTGAAGATCTATTAAATGAAGGTTATACATTTGTCATTACTGCAAGATTTCAAAGTGATTCAAAAGAGAGAAGGTTTGGACAGTACTGACAGATGAGCGGGGGGAGATTTTTGGTGTGCTTAAAAGATGTTTTGTGCTCTGAGCAAATTATCAAATTTAAAAGTTTAGTTAAAGAAAGCATCGATATCTGCAATAGTGATATCAAACAGATGATCTGGAGAAAATTTCTAAAAGATTAGGTATATGCTGTCATAACCTAATGATTGGAGTAGATAAATATGATTCTCCAGATAAACAATATATTAAAATTTTATAGAGGGGAGGATTGGCTATACCATCTATTAATCTGTGTAACTATTCCTTTGATGCTTTTGCACTTTTAGACTTTACTTTTGATGTAATTGACAATACTGATTTGCCATTCAGAACCACTGCTCAGTTTATATTGAAAAAATTTTTATTTAAAAAAAAATATCATTTGTTCCGATCACCTTAAACTTGGGATAAATCTCATAAATAAAACAATCAGTAATATATTCTTCAATAATAAATAATTACTGATGTTAATTATATGGACATAAATATAAAAAAAAGACATGTTTTTAACAAATTTAATATGAACAATATTTCTTTTTTGTTATAAGAAAACAGAAATTAATAAAATAATTAATAAATTAATAAAATAATTCTATAAACGAAATTTTGTTGTTGTTGAATAGAAAGTATTTTAAGACATAAATACATTTTGTCTGTTTATTTGCTTTGCTTTTTGAAGCTTTTTGAAGAATAATATAAGATATTATGACTATGATTTTATATATATATATATATTATGACTACTATTTTATATTATATTATAGTATATTATGACTATGATTTTTTCGACAAATATGTAGAATATTAGGTCGTAAACTTTAAGTAGCCATGAAACAATTATAAAAAATAACTATTCATTGATAGTTAGAAAAAAAAAGAAAAAATTTAAGAACTAAGATTAGATTTCATCAAAAACGTTAAGGATTAGAAGAAACACCATTACTGAGTTAATGAAAAAAAAAGTTAAAAAATTCTGAGGAATATTTTATATAATTGAATTTCAGTTTAAAAGAAACATTTAAAATCAGATATGTTAAAATCCATAAATAATAACGCCTGCTTCAGTTCATTTTTAATCTGTTGTAAACTAACTTTTTTCGAATAGACTAATAAAAAAACTTTTCCACAAAAAAGTTTCCACGATTTTAATATGAATTTTTGAATTATATTAAGGGAAAATGTAGTTATTATCTGAAAATTTTGTCGGGTATTTAAACACTACTTTTTCAAAATAGGACTCAAATATTTTAGGAGATAGTCCTTTCTTTATTTTATACATGAACATTAAAACTTGGTGTAAGTTGATTTTATAAACGTTTAATACGCCTAGTATACGCAGAGGAGAGGCTCGCATGGTACAATTTTATCAGCTCCATAAAATATTCTGCACGCAAGTTTTTGTTTTCTGCACAATTTTTGTAATTTCTGTATGATTTGTTCTCGCCCATGCAATATTACAATAAATCAAATAAAAAAAACTTTAAACTTTTTAAAGATTTATTATTTAGAAATGGTTTAGCCCTATATATCATGGCAATATTTTTTGTAATTTTTTTCTCAATGCTTTTTATATGATCATTCCAACATAATGATCATATAAAAAATTTTATATGATCATTCCAACGTAAATTTTCATGAAATATTTCGCCCAAAAAGTTGGTCAAATAACTTTTGAAACAATTGTAATTTAATGAAAAATTAGCAATTTTTTTATTATTAATATTTATATAGCAACGAATTTAAAGTGACTTCCGTTTGTCAATAGACAAAGAAAATCTCTCTGCTATCCCGAATTCCGTTTTCTTGTGTGCTTCAACTTGTTGAACTAAAGCTAATCTTTTTTTTTTTTTCGCTGTACTCTATTATATAATTTCGAATTGTGTTTACTGATATTGGTAGATTAACACTTAAATCTGTTGAAGAACTAATCACATGAAATGAAAATCCGTCTGACGCTGTTAGGCGAGCAAGTATAGCATGAGGTGTTTTTTTCTTCGATTTCATAATCCAAAGGTATTTTATTAGTGGTTAAAATTTATTATTTGACGGTTTATCTTAGGGGAAAGTGGGGCGACATGGCGAACGTTTTGAAAGTCCTGAGTTATTGCAAAACTATCAGTCGTGAAGCAATAATACTTTCTCAGTATGTTTATGTTATTAAAATGATTCATTGCCTGCATGAATTTTCAGTTTGCAAATATCACAATTTGAAATAAATATTAAAATAAAAAGTTTATAAAATTGTCATCTAGTCACGTGAAAAAGTTCATAAAATTGTCATCTAGTCACGCGCAAGATAACTTATTACGCAATTTTTGCCTCTAATTATTTAAAATTTTAAAAACTACCAATAACTCTAACTGAAGTAACACAAAATAAACACAAGTTGAAATAAACTACTTCTAAAGAAGTTAAACTTGAAGGACACCATTCATTATGAGAAACCGAAACTGAGGAATTTTTTTTAAGCGCAAAAAATAAACTTATGCGTCTAAAATTGTGTAAATAATATTTAAAAAAATCAATTGCTGTTTTAAAATACAAAATGAAAATACAGTTTAGTTTTCCCCTAAATTTAAGATTTTTTGTTGAGTTGTTATGTGTAAACCCTCTTGCCCCATTCGCCATGCTGCCCCGTTTTCCCCTGTGTGCTTTCTTTAGTAATATTGGATTGTTTTGAACCTTCGACCTTCACATTATGTACCGACAACATGTTTGTATGAAGTCCTTTCGTTAAACTACCACCGATTTTTAATATATTCTTGCAGTTTAGCAACTTACACATTGCTGCCTGGCCTTTATCATCCCGTTAAAAAAATTTCTAAACAGCTGAGTTACATTTAATTGTAAAATCCACATTTGTCATACTTATATAATTTCTAATTTTAAGAGGGTTTTGGCTTGGGCAGGCAATCTTTTTTAATTAAAAAAAAGAAGTATTTCTTAATGCTTATTTTGTCTATTTGCACGTTTTTGTTTGTTTTTTGAATAAAAATTTAATTATGTTTATTTATTTTTATTATAATTGATTAAAGAAATTAAATTGCTTTTAAAAGATATGACTTAAGTTATAAACATTTTTTGTTTGTGAGAGATTTCATATTAAAAATATAACTTGAAGTTTTTTTAAACGTGCGAATAGACTATAATAAGATATATTCACACGTGACTATTCCCACGTGCGAATAGACTCACCCAAGATTTAATTTTAACCTAGAGTTTTTTTTTAACCGTCTTTACTCCTCTTAAATTTTTCAGCAATTATTGTAATAAATAAGTTATTTTATGATAAAAGTGATAAAAAAACAATAGCGTTAACAAAAACCTTTGAATTTGACATTATTGATTTAGTGTAAAAGTATTGTTTGTTTTCATAATTATTAAAAGAGCCTTATTTGAAAAGTATTATATTTCTGCTATGTACTTTTTGCTTAATTCGTATTAACCTAATAAAAACTGATAAAATAAAAATTTAGTAATTTTTTTTTATATGTAATTAATACGTTAAATGCAGATTAAATAATATACATTAATGATGGTTAATGTATACAACTAATTAAAATTACAACTACAATTGAAAACAGAGTTTCCTTTCATTGTAAGAGATCATTTTTCCGTTTTTGAAGGTAAGATTTTGCTGCTTTGATTAATTCTTTTCTAAAAAATGGTTTTTAAGGCAAAAAAAGAAATTACAAAAATATAGATAATAAAATAATTTAATAATAATAAAAGTAACATTAATGCATATTTGACAATTTTTTTAATCAATTAATTTAAAGTTAATTGGTTAAACTAATTTAACTAATGAGCTGCGTAATACTGATAATGGTAATATAATTTATTTACGACCAGCATGCTATAACAATTTTCATGCTTGTCAGTCATTGTTAAATAGGTGCAAAATTTGCACTGCGAAAATGGCGGATTTAGTGTAAGGCGTGAGGCCCTAGAACGGTCAAACGGCGCACACTAAAACATTCAAAAAGAAAATAAAGTTATATATTCAAATTACCAATGAAAAACAAAATGAAAAAGAATAAAAAATTAGTACAAAAGTGAAGAGGAAGAAAAAATATTTTAAAACAGAGGTTAAAAAAAAAGTCTAAGATCAAAACATTAAAAACTATTGAAACGCTTGAATAAAAAAGAACATATGAAGATTCAAACCGTTAAACGACGTTAACTTAATCAATCTAAAACTTCTTTTTAAAAGGACTTTTACTTGAATTTAATTTTTTTGATTTTAGGTTTTTGTTTTTTATAATTAATTTATTACAATGATTTCTGATAATCATTGTATCAGAAATCAGTATCTGTTGTCAGCTTTTCTGTTCTCGTCATTGCATGGTTGCCGTTTTAACAAATTATTAAAATTATTTGATTTTTAAACATTATTGTTTATTTAATATTGTTATTAATTACATGTTAAAAATTAGTAACTTCGGTGTTTGCTTAAAAAAATCAGCGTTACTATTTTTAAGGGTTGTTAAAATTTATTTTACAGAGTATATATGATTGATCAATTGTATTAAATTGAACCAGTTACGCAACAGTCGTAAACTCTTGCTATAAAATTGTTATGTTAATTACTTTGGATGATACTGATCAAGAACCTAGCAATAAAAACAAAAAAGCGAAAGTTAAGTGGACCAGCTACCCGCAAGTTAGCTAAGAAGGTTCGTTTAAACATGCAAGCAAGTGTCACAAACTAACATAATTTTTAACCATATTGTAGAATACTCAGTCAGTTACAACTTCTGCTGTAAATACGCTTGTGTCTGAAGATCAACATCTTTCTGAAAGTGTCCATACAGAAAGTCGAGAAACTGATATGTATGCTGAAAGATTTCAAGCAGACAAACGATAATGGTACCAGGTCTAAAAATGAAGCATTTGATGAAAAGAACTTGTGCCATATAACCCGGTAGTAGTTACAACTCTTCAAGAACCATTTCTTTCTCAATCGGACTTCCCTTCAGATCCCGGACTTATAATAATACGAGTTTAAGCGCAAAACGGATAAGGATGTTGTGTAAAATAGGACCATGTCAGCCAGGTCTACACAAATATTTCCAATTTCTAACTGATGAAGCCAGTCGTAAGTTCCAAATATCTTGGTGTACAAAAACTATTGGAAAGGGAAATATATAAAAGGAAAAAAATTGGCTAGTATTTTCATCTTGCAATCAAAAAATGTACTGCTATGGTTGCTAATTATTTGCTGATTTTAAAGCTGAAAATTATAGCAAAGAATGGTCTGATACAGCAGCAGGGGTTTATAAGTGAAAAAAAGGCATAGAAAAAATGTTTAGAAAAAGTATATAATAATAAGGCGTTGAATAATACTCTTGAGAACCCTGCAGAGTTAATATTCGCCTGTTTTTGTTAATATTCGCCTGTTTTTGTTAATATTCGCCTGCTTTTGTTAATATTCGCCTGTTTTTGTTAATATTCGCCTGTTTTTGTTAATATTCGTCTGTTTTTGTTAATATTCGCCTGTTTTTTTTAATATTCGCCTGTTTTTGTTAATATTCGCCTGTTTTTGTTAATATTCGTCTGTTTTTGTTAATATTCGCCTGTTTTTTTTAATATTCGTCTGTTTTTGTTAATATTCGCCTGTTTTTTTTAATATTCGACTGTTTTTGTTAATATTCGCCTGTTTTTGTTAATATTCGTCTGTTTTTGTTAATATTCGCCTGTTTTTGCACAAAATGAACTTTCATCATTTGTGGAGTAATTTGCAAACTTTTAAAGCCAACCTATTATAAAAAAATTGAAATTTTTTGACCTTTTATAATATTTTAGGTTATTGCTTCTTAATTCAGTCGGGTGAAACATCATATTGTTACAAAATCATTGAAGAATGATACAAAATCATTGAAGAATGTCCTAAAACACCACATAATCATCTGTCTGTTGAGATAAACAAATTACTCAATTTAATATTTTTAATTAAAAGATTTTTTTTTTTTTTTTTGATGCTCTTCTTTAATTTTTTGACAGTAGCCGTTTGTTTGGCATTATCAAACTTTTCATTGAAATGAAAGAGAAAAAAAGAAAAGAAGTCATAAAACTGACTCCTTCTTTGTTTCACAAATATAAGTAACTCTAAGTCTTAACTTAAACTTTAAAAATTTTTAAAGTCTTAATTTAACTTTTAAAAATCATTTTTACTTAAAAAATCCTGCACATTTTTAGTCTTTAATGGCAAATAACACGCTTTTAGCAAATAACACGCTTTTAGCAAATAATACGCTTATAGTAAGTAACACGTTATTTATATAGGAAGCTTCCAATGCTTAACATTGGGTTGGATAACATAAAAAAAAGAAAAGTGAGAACATTCTTCCTTTAAGCTTTTCTTGACCTAGAATTATTTCTAGATCAGAAATGTTAAGAATCAGAAACAAAACATGTCAAACATCAGTTACTAAAAGTTTGGTAGCTGCATCGTAAGTTAATGATACTTTAAAAACGGTTGCTGCAATGTAAGTGATGCTAGAACCCAGTGGCACCGGGCCTAAAAAAGACGTCTTTTGAACGTTCAAAAGACGTCCAAAACGTTCAAAAGACGTTTAAAAGACGGTTAAAACGTGTATAAGACGTTTAAAAGACGTCTTTTTTACGCCTACTGGGAAAGAGAACATTATTATTTGAAACTCATTCATTTATTACTAGTGGTTCATTAATTTGTTTTACTGCTGATGGCTCAAACTTCATGGGAACTACTTTAACTATATTTGGTAGACATTCAAGGTCAAAAAATATAGTTTTGTCTATTGGGGCTATGTTGCTGCATTTAAATTCACTTGAAGCTGTTTCATTGAGTGATTTTTTTGAAAATATACTGGATATAAGACATTAATACTGGTATCTGTAGTTTTGGTTCCAAGATTAATTTGCACCCATTTTGGCGACGTTTCACTAAAAGCTGTATAAAAGTGTTTCATTAAAGATCTTTATAGTGGTTTACGTCTGCTGGTATAGCGTAAAGAAATACTTTGCATATGAATGTAATAATTTTTAGCATATTTACTAGAAAATAGTTTTTTTATGTGATCCATGTCTATCTAAACTCGCCAGAACAGAGTTGTTTTGAGATAAAAATTATATAACTATTATAAAATCTTATAATCATCTCAGAAAAGCGTGGTTGTCACATTTATCATTAGACGTCTCTTTCTATCTTTCTATATATATAGGAAACACATAAAAGCAGAAATTTCAAGTTACAATCAAAATGAAGTTTCAATGAAATTTTAAGTTACAATCAGAAAAGTATAAATTTCATAGTTAAAAATGTAATTAACCTTCTTATAGTACAGGCTTTAAAAAAAATAAGACATAAGGTTTCAGGTAAAGGTTTCAAAATACTAGATTTGTAAAAATCAGGATTTATTACTTCAATGCGCATTTCAATGTTTAACTTATTCCCTTAATTATAGATATATCCAAAATGACTGCAATGTCTGTCAAAAATTATTAAAGCTTATCGGGGAAAATTATCCCCGCACTTATGTTTCGAATTTTTACCTTGATGTAAGTAGCGGTTGTTACTTTATGTTTTTTTTTTTTCAATTTAAATATTTGCTTTTTTTTTTTTGTTTATTTTTTAAACCTTTATATTAAGTTACTTTAGTTTACAGTATATTACAGGTTTTAAACGCAATTGCAACACATATACACATAACCGCTATCAAAAATCTAAAATAAACTTGTGGTGTTATTAGCTGGTTGCGGTCTAGCGTTATTGGCCGATGTACCATATTTTATTTAAAAGGTTTATTTTTTAATTACATCGCAACAATTGCTTATTCTCAACAATCGAATAGGGTATTACAAATATAAATAATCAAAAATACCAATTAAACAATGATTGCTTAAAGCAAATATGAAAAACGTCAATATTTACTTGATCATCGAAACAAAAATATTTGTCCGAAACCACGCTCAATATATATATTTAACTTTTAATATATATATTGAGCGCAATATATATATTTAACTTTTAATATATATATATATATATATATATATATATATATATATATATATATATATATATATATATATATATATATATATATATATATATATATATATATATATATATATATATATATATATATATATATATATATATATATATATATGTATATATATATATATATATATATATATATATATATATATATATATATATATATATATATATATATATATACATATAAATTTAAAATGTATGAAAAAAAATTTCACAGGAAGTTGAGAATTGTGTAATATCTTTAGTTGTTGCAGCAACTACATTAAAAATATAAATTATCCATGAAAAAAATTCTTAGAAATTAGGATAATTTTAGTTTGGTCATTTGTTGTTATAGTTTTTTAAAAGGTAATTATTTCATGTCTGCAATTAAAATTTAACTCAGATTTTTTGTTTTTGTTATTTGTTAGTCCACCTGTCTTACGAAGAACTCTTTTAACTATTGCCCAAAAATCTTCAATCTTGCACTCTTCAGGACAGTTTGGGGGATTCGCATCTTTAGGAACAATTTTCACATTATTATCTTTGCACCACTGTAAAACTTTTTTAGAATAGTGAGAGGCAGCAAGATCGGGCCAAAAGAGATATTGGTATTTGTATTTTTTTATAAAAGGCAAAAGTCTTTTTTGGAGGCATTCTTTGATGTAGAGATTGGCAGTCAAGGTCTTTTTAGTGACAAAAAAAGAGGACTGCATACCACAGCTACAAATTGCTTGCCACACAAGGAACTAGGATGCAAATTTTTCTCGTCGAATATATTTAAATTGATCATCGACAGGTTTATCTTTGTTTTCATAGTAAAACTGTTGACCAGGAAGTTGTGAAAAATCCGCCATGCAACACGTTTCGTCGTCTTCAATTATGCACATATTTTTATCCGCCATTATTTTAACCAACTTCTTTGCGCGTCGAATTCCTTTAATTTCACAATTTAAGCTTCTCTTAGCTGTATTTTTTTTTATGAAATGCTTTATTTCCAGCATATTTTAGTACTTTTTTGATATAAGAACGAGAAGTCTTAAATTTTCTTGCTAGATCTCGCTGCGACTGATTTGGATTTCTTGCTATTGAACGTAAAATCGACTTTACCTTTTTGGATTTATGGAAAGTTTTTTTCTTCCACTTCCAAGTTTTCTTTCGAAGCTTTGAGTAGTCTTGAACTTGTTTATAATATCTATGACTGTAGATTTTGGGACATTTGTGCGTTTAGCAATCAAGCGATAGGAAGTCGATGGATTTTTGCAAAAAAAATTCACAACTTTTTTACACACCTCAACTTGTTTCCAAAACATTTTGCAAATCATTAATTTGTAAACAAAAATTTATCAACACCATTTAAGATAAGGAAATAAGGTTTAATTAAAAAAAAAATTAAATAAAAAGCATTTGTAGTTTTGGAGAAATCTCAATTTAAAGATGACCGGATTTTTCCGCGTCCACCCGATATTTGTTGAAACATTTTTGCTATAAAGAGGCTTAAAACAAAATATATTTCTATTTTGCTTTTTTGCAACTTTTGTTTCAAACTATAGCTCGAAAATTTTAAATCTATTTTTTTAAGAGCATTTTTATCAGAGCCGTCAGATATATCTATCATGGGGAAGGGAGGGTCGTATGTATTGTTTGCCAACTAGAGACAGAAAAAAAAAAAAGTTCTTTGAAATATATCAAATCTGCCAACTATATATATTTGAAATTAGATAACTATAATTGAAAACTCAAATGCTTAATGTGACAGCAACTTAAATCCATATATGAATTCTTTAGAGACTGGGACACCCCCTACATCCCCCGTTCGGGACGGCCCTGATTTTTATACATACGTTTGGAAGATTTAAAAATAATTTTATTAGAAGAGTTTTGATTTAGTCACTTGTTAATTGAAATAGAAATTTGTTTTAAGATTTAAGGGAAATGATTTGAGTTTCATCACTAGGTTTTTTATAAGGTCTATAAGGATTTTCCGAGAAGTTGAATGTGACGTCAAGAAAATTCAAGAGAGGCTAAATATGACATAGAGAAGTTTTTTTAATTAAATTGGAAAAAAAAGGTATATCGTTTATAAAAATAATAGACAAATATTTCCCTCTCACTCATTTTACAAAATTTTAACAGAATCTCTATTAAAATAAGCTATAGTTGTACAAAAAATATTGAAAGAATAATAAAAGGACATAATTTTGCATTGATTAACAAAAATGAATTTTTAAAAGAAAAAATACTGAAACTTGTAAGCAAAAAATAGACTGTTATTACAGTCAATTTATTTTTGCCGTTATTAATTAAACTACAGTTATTTTTTCTTTAATTTGAACTTTTTGATGTTTAGACATTTTTCTTGATGAGCCACCAGATTTCGATGCTATTGCTGACCAGATTATTTCTATTCCCTTTTCATGTTTTGCCGAAGAAAAAGGCAGTTTGGTTCAGATGCTTCCTCAGGGTACGTCCATAACTTTAAAAGCTTGGGGCAGTTGGTTTTCGGTCTTTTCTGAAAATTCCAGTTTGAATCTGGCTGTCTCTATGTCAAAGCTTTTTTTTTTGCCCGCTACTTTATTTTTATAGTATTTCTGTGTTTTTCAATGCTATTATCATAACTTTAGACGCTGTAGCTTTTAAAACATATAGAATCCCACACGGACTCCTAAATTCGGATCTCTTTAAAAAATCTGTTTATTAATGATCGCAACTAGAGCAAAAGTACTGGAAACTATTTGGAACACTTCAGGCCGTGAAATCCTACGTGAAACTGCAAAAAAGATTTTATTAGAGTAAGTTTTGGGTTAGTTTTTATAAAAAAAACAAAAGTCTAGCTAGAAAACTTATAAATTAATGGTAAAAAGTGTCATAACTGAATTACCTATTTTTTTAACAGTTAAGATTTTTGTTGTTTATATTAGTAGTTTATTATTTGTTTATAATCATATGTAATTATTATTTCTGAAAGTTCGCAACTAGACCGTAAGTCAAGTCACTAATGGGACCCATTTAGCCGTTCATGCCTGAGGAACAATATTAGAAGAATTATATTGGAGATATAAATAAAGTATTAGTTAATTGTAATTATATCTTATGAGCAGATCCAGAAATAAAGCAGGTAGTTAAGAAAAAAAGCAGTTAATTAGTTGGTGAGTTAAGTCAAAATAATTTTTTTAAATAGTTTATAATATATGCTGTTTTAGTGGAGTTGTTTGTATTATATCAAATTTCAGTATATATCATTTTAGTTAAGTAATTTGTTTTTGGAAATATTTGAATAATACTTAGTCCATACATAAATATAATTTATACCGTTTTAGAGCATATATCGTTTTATACTTAGTTTAAACAAAATACAAGTTTATACCATTTTACTAAATCTATCGTTTTATACTTTGTTTTTATTCCATTATAATATATTTAATTAATAAGCGGTTTTAGTATATTTTTTTTGTTTTATACTTACTCTTATTTATTATAGTTTACATGTACCTTATGTTTAATATATTTTATATAATTTAGACATATTATCCTGTTGTAAATATGTTGATATAATAGAAAATATGCTCTTCGAGCTGAATCTCAATAGATATATATGCGATTGATAAATGAAAAGTGTAAAGTAATTGGTTAGGGGTTGGAAAGCATATAACAGAAAATAAATAAAAATTTAAAAAACTTTGCAAAAGTGAAATGCTTTCAAAAAAGCCGTGTGGGAGGGGAGTAAACAAAAGCAGTAAACTACAGACAAATTATTTTTATCACATAAATTGTTAAGAACGCTAACATTATATCATTGCATAATAATCTTTTGAAGTAAACATTTCCGCGTTTTAAGATAAAAATGCTACCGTGTCCTCAACTTCTCACTGAATATTGTCATTCCGTGTATGTTAAGTGCATTCTGGGACGTCTGAATGCACTTAACATACACGTAAAGGGCGTAGGAGCATTTAACACCCCTTGTAAACTTTTATTTAAAAACTAGTCGGTAAACTTGGAAACTGGAGTTTGCAAACTTGGATCTTTAGTTAGCAGTCGTCAAATGTCTGCCAAAAAATTCCTTTTTTTTTGTAAGGCTAGAATCGGCCAAATTTTTTTATAGACTTTAATTGGAAAAAAACAGATATGTCACCACCCCTTTAAAATCTCTTCGGGACGGCTTTGAGTGTATTTTTCAAAAGAAAGTATTTAACGTTCTGCTTTAATTATGTTTATATTTTTTATAGTAGTATTACTTTAGTATAGTTGTAAAAGTTTTATTTTATGTTAAAACACAGAAAAAAAAAAAAAAGCTCGCCACTGAACCAATTTTGTAACGTTTATTTTGTAACAATTTGTAACATGGTTACAAATTGGTTACCTTAACCAACTTGCATTGGTTAATGTAAGTAAAAAGACGTTTTTTGAAAAGTTGATTTTCTAGTTAAGTATTGAGTTAAGATCATAATAAGACTTTTGTTTTTTGTTTGCAAAGTTCTGCATTTTTCAGCAATAACACTTCATGACGAATTTATATCTGTTTTTATATGTTCAAATATTTATTAGCCAGTCAATTTTACTAACATTTCTAAAATCCAAATAGGCTGATACAAACATAGTTTATTAAAGGCAAAGTCTTAAAAAATTATTATTTGCATCTTTTTTAAAGTGGTTTTTGGAGAAGTGTGCAAAACAAAATGCGTATATCTGGTTAAAATGAAAAATTTGCTTTTATTGAGATAAAAGCGATTCAAAAACTACCAAATGCGTCAACAGTTCTCGACTTTAAAATAGAAAAAAAATCTTTAAAAAAATGTCTTTTTTAAAATTTAACCAAGCAAAGTGATTTGGAAGTAAAAAAACTTGAAAGAAAAACTTGGTTGAAGAAGAGATAAAGAATTTATTTTTTTAAAGATTTCTGAAAAAGAAAAAAAAGACCAACAAGGACGAAGAGGCAGAGGAAGAAGAAAGTGCTTTTTTTAGTGGATTATTTTACAAGACTTGAATAATAGACTTGATAAATAGTGGTGTTGATTTGCCTGAGTACTATTATGAATAATATTAATTGACTAACATAGTAATTTTAAGTAAGTTAATATTTTGATAAATGTTATTTTTATATAAATTGATAAATATTATTATTGTCTTTGCACCATAATCTTACTCATATTATATTTTTTGTATAATAGAAAAATCGTTTCTATGGAAATAAATAAAGTGATTTCAATTATACTGAAAAAATTGTTGTTAACCATCGCCAAATGCATCAAAATTAATTTACTTTAAATTGTTATTAAAACTAAAAAACTTAATAATTTGAACTGAGTGTCATATAACATTTCTAGTATAGGAAAATAAAATAAATAATTCTTCTACCCCTCGGGCGGTATAAGTATAATAAATAAAATAAAATATAGAA
>NW_025896154.1:2500-48274 GCF_022113875.1 Hydra vulgaris | reverse complement strand
ATCTGACAATAATCAATTAATAAAGTTAATCAAACAACAAATAAAGTTAATCAAATAACTTTAAAATAGTTTTTTATATATTGACTTTTCTGGCCTTTTTTGAAGCAAACTTCTTGATCACTACTGTGAAATCTGTTGATCTAACTATGTCACTTTCAATGCATAATAAAGCCAAATCATTTAAGCGAGGTTGTCCCATTGTTGATCTAAGTTCATTCTTAACTCTTTTAAGGACTGAAAAAGATCTTTCTCCAGTACAGTTTGTGACCATAAGAGACAAATAAATTCTCAACACAGTGTAGGCATTCACAAAGGTATCGGTCAAACTATTCTTTACTAGAAAGGTGTACATTTGCAGTTCAACACAATCAGTTTCATTGGGCGGTGACAAAAAATAAAATAAAAAAAAAAAAAGTCACTGGCCTTAGGGTCTATTTTTTTTATAAGAGCCTGGGGCTGCAGCCCCATCCGCCCCCGCCTTAATACGGCCATGCTCACAAGAGCTAGTCATTGTGTCCAAGGGTGAAGGCGATAGTTTAGTTCATTTAATGATTTCTGCCATACAAGGTTTAACTTGTATTGTATAGATTGTTACATGGTTTGTTGCAACTCTATTACTCATTGTATTTTTTATGTTCCTAATAATAGTGCTTCTTTTGTCAGTATATTTAAGCTGATAGAAATCACTATATAACTTAGCAAGATTATCAACAGACTTTGTAATATGACTCTGATATTCATAAGCTGTACCTCCAGGAATTTGATCAGTAGCTACAACCATACATACTGATTCAGTTGTCAAGTGCACAACATTTACATGAACACCCTCCTGGGTCATTACATCAAAACCAAGCGTTCGATCTTTTTTTGTAAATGCTTTCTCAGCAGTAAGTCTGAGGGCACACCAAGCTCACGCATCATTTGTTCTAGAGTTGTACGATGTGGAATTTGACTAAATCGATAGCCAGTATGTTCCCCAATTTTTTGGAGCAGAGATGGCACACTATGTAAAGGAACTTGGCAAACAAGCATGTCATATATAAGTGTCCTAATATCTGCTGAGTAGCATTTTTCATTTTTGGTGTTTTGTGTTACTTGCTGAACTTCCTCCAACTTTTTCTGAAAAATCAGTATGTTATTTTGCAGTACAAGAATTGCAGAACTTTTTTCAGCAAGTTGTTGGCTTAGCATTGCCTTTTGATAAGAAAATTTGCTTTGCCTAAATGTCAACTGTTGTTTCAAACAAAAAATTTGATTTTGAAGTTTTTTCAACTGTAAATTTAAAAACTTTCCTATTAACTTTTTTCTAAGTTGAGAAATTATCGTTTCCTTACAAGTAATAACTTGATTTAGATAATCTGTATGTCTAGCCTATGCCTAATCTCTTAAACCTTTAATATCCTCTTTATGCTTTCTCTTCTTAATTGCCTTTCATTTGCAGAAATAGTTAATCTCTTTCTCATAACCTTTTTTCTGGTACTCAACTGGTCAGCTCTCAAACTGGATAGTGGTTCATGAGAAGAGGTTTTTAGAGTAGGACAAGATAAAGGAGATATGTGATCACTATTTAATACAGATGAAACACTGATTTGTTGAGAAGAAAATAAAGAACACATAGCAAAGTCAAATGAGGTTGCGATTGATTGGGATGTTTGTGCTACAGCAGATGTTGCTGTTTGGTATGCAAAGAGCATGTTGCAGATGTCAACAAATGGTTTCGAATTTTGTGAAAAACGGTTTACAAAGACTTTTGATGTTCTAACTAGTTGCAAAATCTGACTTATACAATTTTTGATGTTAAAATACTTACCAATTAGTTCTACAGTTACTTTATATGAATCGTTGTTGGTTGTAAATATATGCAGTACATGTCCATTTCTACAACCAATATTTAAATGAGCTGGTATTGGAAAATTACAAGCTAAATAAGTTTTAGCTTTACCATAAAATAGGTATGTTTTCTTGTGAGGTCCCATGATGCACTAAATTAAATTCAACAATTATACTATTTAATTGGGTCGGCTATAAATCATAATTAAATAATTTAAAAAATCACCATTAATCTATAAGAAAAATTTTAAATATATGTATAATTTTTATATATCGCAGGGTTCGAATTAAGCGTATCGCGATCGCGATTACTTTTTGCACCTTCGCGATTAATTTTTTCTTAAAATTTGTTTTTTCCTGATCTTTCTTTTTTTCGCGATTATTCTTTTTTTATTTTAGAAGATTGATACTCTATTCACGAATATTTAGTGTTCTTTTACAGTATAAAACTGCAGTGACTTCTGTAACGATTTTTTTTAAAGCGCAACATAAAGTAAAAGAAAGAAAAATAAAAGATTTAGAAAATCATTTAGCAAAAATGTTCAAATGCAGGAAAAAGACCGATTGTTTAAAGAAGGAAAAATTTATAAAAAACAAACGATTAAATGCCTATTCGAATCAAGAAATAAAAGATTTTGATTGAAAAAAGAAATAAAAGTTAATTGATTGAAAATTCACTTTCTTAACTCAAATTCTCAAGGGCTTTATTCCGATTTAGCTCTATAAATTTAATGATATTTTTATAAGTTTATTTAGCAAAGAATAGTGGAATGCAATATAAACTCTAAATAGTTATTAAAAAAAACTTTAAAGTTTGTTAGTACACTTGCTAATTTTAAATTAATAGCAATAAATGGATGCAAATAAGGACCACAGATGCAGATTATCTACAGTTAAAAAGTGGGGAAAACATTTTTATTGCGAGTTAGAATACGATTTAAATGGAAATGAAGTTATAAGATTAAGATGCAGTTTATGTAAACAATTTGAAAAACGGACAAGTCAAACAAAATTGTTTTCCATGACCTGGATCAAACCTGGAACAATATCAATAAAAAAAGATTCACTGGCATCGCACTTAAGCGGTGCGCAACATAAAGAGGCCACGCAAATTCATCAACAAACAACATTAGGTTCAGTTTCATTATCTAACCATGTTATTCATAATACTCCAATCGGGTGTGGTTTACGTAAAATGGCCGTAAAAGCTAACATTAATCTAGGAGCTTATGCTGGTTTAGGCGCATTACTAAAGGAAGGTTCTCCTTGGCTGGAAGTTGTACACTGTTTTAACCATCGAATTGAACTTGCTTTAAAAGATGCGTTTGAAAATTTATCTGCCTTCAAAACTGTTGACGAACTACTTTTACAACTTTATCACTTGTATTAAAAGTCACCAAAGCGCTACCGAGAACTACAAGGATTAGCCGAAGCTTGGTGTAATAGCTTTCCGAAACCAACAAAAGCATGCGGAACTTGGTGGATTGATCACAAGTATAAAGCAATGAAAATTGCTTAGAAAATTATGGTGTGTTTATGACACATATTGAATCATTGGCTATAACAGACTCCCAGGTAGCAAAGAGAGCAGAGTTAAAGGGTTTTTTAAAGCGATGTAAAAATGCGTCCATGCCTATTCATTTATCAATATATCTTGATGTTTTATCTCCCCTTCGGTGTCTAAGTTGAAGTTTTCAGAACAATATTCATGATCCAGTAAAAGCTGTAAGAAGAGTTCAAGAATTTACATGGACAATGGCCAAGCTGCAAGTTCTTCTAGAAAATTTGCTAGACAGTTTGCTTGATGATACAAGTGTTATGACCCATTATAAAAAACTGTCTAAAGACAATTGATTTAAAGCAATGTTATCAAAATATTGCACTTTCTCAATATACCAAAGCTAATAGCCATGTCCTTGATCAGTACAAGCTAATTATTGCAAATATTACCATATGTATGGAAGGCCGTTTTCAATCCCTCTAAAAATCACCATTGTTTATACATTTGGTAGCTTTACTTGACGTTTATAACTGGCCGTTAAATGTGAATGATGGAACTTTTGGCAATAAAGCTATCGGTGAAGTTGTTGAACATTTTTCTGAACTTTTAATTAGTGTAGGATGTGATTTGAATAATATACTTCATGAGTGGATCATTTTAAAAGCATACATATTTCCCATCATAAGTAACAATCAAAATGAGTATTACTTAAAAATTTGGGAAATTGTTTTTTCCAAATCAAATTTAGTCAAAGAATGCCAAAATATTCTTGATATTTTTGAGCCAATTTAACTGGCACAAGATGTGAAACAACAGCTAAAACTACATCGAACTCCTTATCAGTCATTTTAATCTAATTTAGTAATAATTATTATTTTAATTTAATTAATAAAAACCCAAGGCCTAAAATTCAGAATGATTTTTTCAATTTCTCAAAACGTTTGAGAATTGAGTGCAAGCTACTCCTCCAAATTTTGGAGTCAAATATTAGTGGGAAGGCCTTTGCCAAATTTGTCTTCTGTATATTTTTGAAGTGGGAACAATTTCACAATAGATCAATAGAGTCATCCTGATCACTCATCCCGCTCAATCTCTGTTTTTGTTAGTGAGGTCCTAATAAATAAGGTAGTAATTAAAAATACAAAAAATATTGTAGTTTCTACTTGTTATAGACTACCTGATGGCAATGTTATTTAATTTTTAAATTATTTGAAACAAATTTTTATCAAATGCAATAATGAACGAAAAATATTATTTTGTATCGGTGACATTAACATAGATAGTTTAAAATACCATGAATACCCTAATACTAAAATCTTTTTTTGACAATATGTTTCAACATGGTTTTTTCACAATCATTAACAAACCAACTCGTGTTACAACAACTTCCGTGCTATAGATAATGTATTGGAAATTCTGATTTATTTTAGAACTTGAGTGTTCTCCTCCCTCTCTTCCTTCTTCAACTTGTAGTAGCAGGCTATGAGTACTTGATCTATGCACTTTTCCGCATTGTCCTCCTCTGCACTCCTCTTTTTGGACAAGGGTGCAGCCTCCTTAAATGACCTTCTTGGCCTTCCTCCGTCAGTCTTACTAGCATCACCTTAAATGATTTATCAAAATCTCATTAATAACTCAATTAACTTTTTGGAGATTATATATATGTTTATAAACATATATATTCTGATTGTCCAGAAAAAAAATTCTCCTCCTCCTACCAGACTTGGTCCAGCGACAGTTAAACCTCTTTAGCAACTTTGGCAAATCTCCTACCCCAGTTTAATGCCCTCTTTTAACTGGATACCATTAGTAAGCTGGTTATTATGACTGTTGTCATAAGCTTGGAAAATGCGATCCGTAATATTATTAATCTTAATGGTATACTAGAGATAAGAGAAAACATGATTAAAAGTAATAATTTTTTTTCCTTAATTTTTCGAGTTATAGTGTATAACATTTATGTTTATATTTATGAAGTTTGACCCATTTAAATTTAATGTTATATGGTGTAGTTTTCTTGCTTTCAAACCAACGAGAGAATAAAAAACCCTTTTTCTCATCAACAAACTAATTTCTCTTTACTAAACTAAACTCTTCATTTAACATAAATCAAAACTTTTTGCATATGTAAATACAAGTAACAAATCTTCTCTTCCATAAATCAACTTTTTACACATGGAAACATAAAGTTAACACAATACAACAATCCACAAAAATGTACCCAAAAAAATCGTTTAAATATAGCAAAAATAATTACTAATAAAAAAACTATTTAACTTAAATCACATAATTGTCATAGAATGTTACATAACTTTGCACAATAACATTGAAAATGCTATTTATAAAAGATCTTAACAAGACTTGAACAATTAAAAATCTAAAACTCCTTTTTATTTTTTAAAGCAATATCCATGATTGGATATCATTTATAATTAAAAACTTAGCACCTCCTTATTTTATCTGTAAATTCCATTTCATTTTTGTGAATGGTTTTGGGCGATTTTGATAACTCTATGTACCCTTTTGTTTTTAGTAACATCTTTAAATTTTCAGATGTACAAAATTTATTAAAAGGAATGCCATCTTGTGCAATCATTCTTGAAAGTACAGCTTCGAGAGATTCGTCTCTTTTTTTGATAAAAGAAGTAATTTTTGATGCAAGTGCAACTGCCGGTTTTTTGCGCATTCTTCTTTATTTCTTTTTAACACATTAATTTTATGTTTATTATTTTGATGGGCATGTAAACCACTAGTACTTCCACCGGCTGTTTTAATTCTTTTGGTGCATTATTTACATATAGCTATATCTCTCGTTTCTGTACGATTATAGTAATTCCAAATTGAACTTTTATCCATTAAAAGGTCTTAAAAACAATTTTTAAAACGAAATTAAAAAAAATAGTTTTCTTTAATGATAAAAAATTTGCAAAATAAGCCAACATCTTTTTTAAATGCTGTTTAATTTGAGTCGTTAAGTTTACTCAAGCGTTAAGTTCAAACAAAAGAATGATTTACACTTTTATATAATTAGTTTTTAATCTATTGACAAGAAAATAAATAATTTATTTAATATTTATAGTACGTTCTTTATTAGATAAGAATATTCAGCAATTAGGAATTAAAACAATCCTTACATAGCAAAATGCTTGATTTACCAGTAAATTACAAAAATTTACCAGTAAAAAACTTGAACCAAATTTAGGTATTTACCAGTAAACCGATAACCTGTATTGCAATCCCTAATCTTACTACTTTGATTGATAAACACAGCATTGAAGAAAAAATCTTTAATAAGTGGCAAAAAGCCAACAAAACGATAATATGGTTCCAGTACTCTTATTTTCAATAAAATAATCTATTCTAGTAGATTGTTTTATTGAAAAAGCTTTTCAACAAATAGACCAATTAAAAGACCATAACTATATAGCTAAATAGAAAGCAGCATATTTGTAGCAACGACAAATAAAATTACGTAGTAAAACTTATCTATTTAAATATTACTAGACTTTGCTGAGATTTACAGTTTACAAAGTTACGACAACATTCAAGTTAGAACAACTTTCAAGCAAATCATTCCATTAGAACAACATTCAAGCAAAACTTCTATTATTATTATTATTATTCGATTATTTTCTCTTTATTTTTTTTCATCTTTTATTTCTTTTAAGATTTAAATGAATAAAATCATGTTAGTTTTAAATTTTTGCTACAAAAAGTTTGTTCTTTTTGTTTTTTTTTATAATTGAAATTTTATTTTGTGAACAATTTTCTGCATCAATAAAAATACTTCTTGTTAAAAGTATTTAAATATGCACTACTGATTGCTACAGTAGTTTAAATTGAAGTATTGCTTTTAAATGCATCTTTATTCTTTGAACTAGGTGATATAGTAACATTAGGTGCTTTAAAATTTTTTAATATGCCAAAATAGATTGATGTAGTGATAGCATTATTAAAATTAAATATAAAATTTATTTTAAAAAGAAAAACTTGCATTATAGAACCATTGAACGTTATAGCGTTAATTGTATGAGAAGTTTCAAAAAACAGTCCAAACTTTTTTTTTATTTATCGTTTATGTATGTTAACGATCTTGTTTACCTGAAAATATATATCTATACAATATAAAACATGTTTAGATTTTTTACAGATAATTGAAAAGTTTGTTAACCATTAAATAAAAATCCGTAAGTAAAAAATATGTGTAGATTTTATGGATACAATTGCAAAGTTTGTAAATAATAAATTTAAAAAAATAAGTTGATTTTATTGAACTGGCGCAAATCAAAGAGTTACATGACTTTCTAAAGTTAATAAATGTGAAGCAATGAAAAATGTTTATTTTATTTAATTAAGATTTTAATTTTATTTAAAAATTTCACAACTATTTGACTTTATATTTGTATTTCTTATGTTATAAAATTTTTAATAGGTTTTTTATAAAGGACAATCTTTCAAGATCTAAAGAAAACAAAAATGATTTTAATTATTATTTAGTAAAGCATACTTGTACGTATGTGTTAAAAAACTATTAATAGTTTTAACATTTTTTTTAAGATCCATGTCATAATAAAGGCTGCTACTCTCCAAAATATTGCAGTTTAGTGGCAGGTAATGCAGTATGTTTATGTCCATCAGGATACCAATTACTATCGAATAACAAATCATGTGTGTCAGGTATTAGTTTTGTTGCATAGTGCTGTTTTAATGATTATTTCAACTTCAGATAATTGAGATGAGCGAAAGTCTATTATAATTATAAACAAACCTTAAATATTTTTTCAAAATTTAAAGTTGAAGAAGAACTTGTAACAGTCCTTTGGAAAATTTTAATTTTTGTTATGTATTGTAACTTAAACAAGATTTGTTACATAAAATCCAAAATGCCTGTTATTTTTACATAACTTTGATCAATTTACGTAACATTACACAGTAGGCAAAATTGCCTGAAAAATGGCAAAATTGTTTATGACATATGATACATGTTTATAGGGGTATTTGGGGTCATCAAACTTAACCGGGCTTAACTTTTATGGTAGGAGTGATGATGACTGCACAGTTAGCTACTTTAGAGGTAGTCATAAGATTTTCTAGTGATTTTTTAATTAGATGGGTCATGTTGTATGTCTAAATATAGGTTATTGAGGTTGTGGAGTTCAAAATGGTCATGCCTATGGAGTGGTCATGATCGCTTAATTATTTATTTTAGAGGGAATTAAAGGTGTTCCTTGAATGTCCCAATAGTTTTTTTGTAAAATGGGACATATTGTATGTTTTATAAAAACTAATTGATGTCGGGGATGTCAAATATAGCCAATTTTAGTCTATAAGAGTAGTTATGACTGCACAAGTGGTAACTTCAGGGAAAGTCATGGGTTGTCAAGATGGTTTTTCTTAATTTTTATGTACTTTATAAACTTAACTTCTTTTATATTGTGAATAATAACATAAATCATAGAATCAAACTGAACTTTATTAACATAAGTTTTTTTTATAGATAAGAATCTAGGTAATGTCATGCATTATACATAAGTACATCAAGAGTTCCTTGGCTTCCTCACAAAGATTGGAGTATTTGATATTTTCTTGACTCCTCATTCTGGACATTTTAGGATTGGAGCTGCAAAGCATCCTTATCATAAGACCATAATTTGTCTTGTGCCTTGATAATTTCTTTATGTAGTGCTCCCTGTTGTGCTTAAACACCTTGTTAGGCAACTCCTGTTGCTCGTCTGACAAGGATCCAATTGGAATACCCTTAATTATGACTGAGTGCTAACATCTTTTGTACTACATGGGGCATATAATACCAGTTGTACAGGTTGATGTACAGCCCTGTGGTCTCCAGATTATATTGATGAAGCTTGTTAGGGTCCACCTCCTCATTTCTGGAGAGGATATAGAGGGTAATGTAAAATCACTTCTTCAACTTTTCATCAGCAGCAAAATTATCTGTTGAATTTTTGTAAGACTTGAAAAATCTCCTGGCAGTACTTCTATTATTGGAGTTCCAGATTCTCCTGACTTAGGATTAATAACATTTATACCAAGGCCAACTCTCAACGCTACTCGAATCTGTTTTTTTGATTTGAATTTTTTATCTTGTCCCATGTCATCCACTATTTAAAATTCCATGTTTTGTATCCATAAATAAAGGGTGGACAGGTCATCTTTAAATTTAATATTGGTAAGATCTCCTGCAACTTTGTAAACCTTCTGCAAATCATTCAGGTTGAAGCTAATCAAGCCGCTGTCACTTCACTAAGAATATGTCGGTAATTGATTGTATTATTATAATGTGCTAAAAAAGTATTATCACTCAAAGATATAACAAAGTACAATCTATTTAAAAAAAAAACTATAACCTGATTTAGTGCACAGTTTTATTTTTGTGCAGATTTTTATTTGAGATTTGTTATATATGTAATTAAAATGCCTCTCACTCTTCCTAATTTTTTTTTATACTCAGAAACCATTTTTATTTGTCTTATAAAATTCAGTAAATCTAAAACTAATGACAACATTAGTAATTGTAAAATAAGGGGAAAAAACCTTTTCTTCACTTTAAAACTGAAAACAGAACTATTAATAAGTTGTTTAATTAGGAGTAGACTTAACAGATTTAGATGAGCCATTTATTTTGAGATTTGGCATTTTTGTGTCAACATTGTTTTAGTTGGCATTGCTTAATTAAAGTTTGCTCCATTTATGTTTAGGCACATTAATCATAACAAACAAACTTTATAAACGAAATATCAATACTATTAAATCTAATAATTAAAACTATTTTCTTCAAAGTATTTTCATATAAAATTACAAAATAGGAAAAAAAATCAAACCTATTAAATATTTATATATTGTATTATATAATATAATATTATATAATACAAAATATAAATATTTTGCAGAAAACCTACATAGCTCTGTAACTTGATAGTCAGAGCTATAACATAGCTCTGTGCTTGATAGTTAAAGTTTGGAACACTTAGCCATGAATGTCCATCCTATCTGATTCCTACGTCATCCTGGTAATATTTCTCTAAAGAGACTGTTTTTAAAGCATTTGTTTTTTTTTAACTTATCGTTTTTAAATGCAAAATGTAATATTTTTGATGGATGATGTAAGTTGTTAAAGTTTCAATCTTATATGCAAATAAAAATAAAAAATTATTTTATTTACTTTTAGCTATGTTATTAAATACGTTTTCAAAAATGTCATGTTTTACAACAAATCTTGTTAATTTTAGGTGTATATTTGTGTTAATGTTTTATTGCAATGACATAACTTTTATGCGTTACATCCCAAACTATTTATTAACAAGTTTTGTTTAAGTGACTGTTTTGGTGAGTCAAATTTTAATAAATAAAGTAAACAAAGTTATGCAGAATTTTTCTCTTTGGATTTTTAAACTAATATCATATTAGTTGTTAAAAGAGTTGTCCTCTCTGGGTAAAGAATTGAATATAAGACTCATATATCAAGTTGATGTAAAAATTAAGATCAATAAATTAGGAATTTGTAAAAGTTTGTCACAATTGATTTGAGTTAAGCAATTGTTCTTCTGGTTTAGAATAAAGTATGAATCAAGTATTAACTGGTTGTTCAAAGGTACTACTTAAAGAACTTATTAGTGGACCAACTGAATATAAAACAGCTTTTTATGAAAATAAAAATAAATTACTAAACAATTTAAATTAACTTTTTGTATATTTAAACAATCATGTTATTTTTTGAGCGAAGAGAATATTAATATAAGTGCCATAAAATAATTCTACTACCAAAAGCAAGGTTAATTCAAAAACTTTAACTCAATTTTGGTCATGAGTTTATTAGACTTAGTGAGTCTTTATTTATTAACGACCTAACATCATACTATTAGAACTCTATGCACAGAAAGAAAGAAAATGCTAATGTTTTCTAAATGGTTGAGCTTTAATGTTAGACTAAGTATTCCAAAATTGAAATCTGATGTTATTTTTGTAATGCAATGAATTTATCAGCTTAGTAACATTCTTTTCTAAAACAAGAACTTCAAGATTTAAAAACATACTCGTTTAACAGATAATCTTTTAATGACATTTTTCTTAATTTTGTTTGCTTTTAGACCAATGAAGTCTGTTTTAGTTAACCTTTAACAATTAAAAATTTTTGGTGTTGTTGAACCCTTGTTCTTATTTGAAGTTTCAATTCACCGACATTTACACTTAATTAAATAGGTTCCAGGTTGGCTGTTGCGTGGTAATTTTGATTTATTTCTAGACGTTAATAGAGTTTTTAGGTTAGCATTTGACTTAAAAACAGTTCTGTAACCAGCTTTTCTGAATATTCTTCTAAGTCTGGGAGATATTATTGGTATCCATGGTAAAGAAATTGTAGGAAGGTTATTAGAGTTTGATAGAGTTTCATTTTTATTTGCTAAACGTTTTTTTCAAACATGAAAAGAAATATCTTTAAGCATTTTTTCATCGTACCCATTTTCAGTAAACACTTGAACTAAAAAGTTTATCTCATCTTTTAAATTGTTTTTGCTGCATATTGAGTATGCTCTGTGTATATATCCGTTGAATATTGCCTTTAAAATTTTGGGATCATGACTAGAATGAGGTTTGATTTGGATATTGGTTATAGTATCTTTCCTGTAAATCTTGAACTCATATTTTCCATGTGTATTATTAATAACAGTTATATCCAAAAAGTTAAGTATCTTATTTTTGTTTTCAACTTCAATAGTATATTTTAAAGAAGGATGTTGTCTATTAAGGATTGTTTGGAACTGTTCCGCTTGCTTTAAGTTAGAAAACCTAGCATGGTTATCATCTACATATCTATGAAAGGATTTAATATCAATATAAGGAATCATTGTCATTGCCATTTTTATTGCCTTTTCTTCATGGTATTGTAAAAAAGATTAAGCCAAAACAACCATATAAGACAATCCAATTGGGCCTGAATTCTCCTACTCATGAATCTCACCGCTCCACAAGAAATAACAAACAAAACAAACAAAGTTCAATTAGTTGTTTTGTTTCAGTTAAAGTAAGCTTAGTTGAGTTTTTGTAAGAAACGCTTTTATTTAATTGAAAACATTAGTACTTTCGGATCAACGGGCAGAAACACTTAAAGTTGAGGATAAAAAATTTGAAAGAAAAGTTTGTGAAGCCTTGGAGATACAAAAACATCAATGTTCTCCAATGTACGGTGGTATGAATTTGGACAATATGATAAAACAAATGCTTGGACTTCATTTTTTTCATACTTAAGTAAAAGAAGCCATTATAAAGGTGACGTCAAAAATTAAAAATTTTTGTTGTTATTTAACGGTCACAATTTTTGTAATTATATGCTGATGATGCTGGTGCCTATAATCTGGCAAAAAGTTCAAATAAATTATTTAGTATTAAGAGAATTCATATTATCTGATGTTTTAAATTAGTATATATATATATATTTATATATATATATATATATATATATAATATATATATATATATATATATATATATATATATATATATATATATATATATACACACATATATATATTAGGGGTATTCAAAAAAAGTGAATTTTCAAATCTAAAAAACCATACCCCCTAAATTTGGGGCAAATATATAAAAAATGAGCCTCACAAAGTTTGAGTGCTGTCCGTTCACTTTTGACCCCTCCTCAAGCTAATAATTTAGGGGAAAGTTGACCGAAAAGTGGTCGTTTTCGGGCGTCTTGAGGGAGGGGCAATTTTTTTTTTTTCAAATTTTTTTTTTCTGCTATATATATATAGGCCTATATTTTTGTTTAAAAATATATGGTTTTTTCCTTACTTCTCAAAAATCTATGTTTGGTGATATTGAAAATCATGAAAATTGGTATTTTTTAAAATATATTTTCTGTTATGCCTAATGTTATATACATATATTTTCGTGTAAATTCTGATAGTTTAAAACTTTGAATTTTTCTAATAAATACAGATTAGTACATACAATAAACATTAAAAATGAGTGAAGCACAACTTAGGTCAATGAAAAAGGAACTTTTGTTTATAAAAGAGGCAAAACCAGCTATATCAGGTATAAACATTTTTATTAATATTGGAAGTATAATGAGTCATTAGTTGCTAAAAAATTTATTTTATTTATAAAATATAAATTTTTCTAATTAGATATACAACTTCCAACAGGCTTGGATATACTTCAACATTTAATATATAACCAACAATGTCGATCTGTATCAATATCAAGTATTATAGCTTGTCCCCCTAAAAAAAAATTTTCTAGATGTTCGGAGAGTTGTTGTGAATGTATTTTGTCTAAAATCAAGAGACCCTGGATTAAAGCTGGATTTGATGTGTTAACTGATTTAAGTTTAGTTAAAAAACTTTTTAAATTGCATAAGTCCTATTCCAACTTGAAAAAAAATGCAAAAAGGGGAAATAGTGGTGATTTGGCTAAACAAAACGAGTTTGAGATTTAAATAAAAAAACTTTTTTGGCTGGTAATTCTAATCTCAAAGACACAATCAGTAAAGATAAAAAAAGATCACTAAAAGACAAGATTGAAGATCTAAAATTTTTTGAAGATCAGGAAAATGAAAGTTTGTTATTGGTTCAGAGGATATTAAATATAGAAAAAAGGTATTCAATACTTTTAATTAATTACTTTAGCTCTTTCTCAAGCTCTGTTAATTCTTTTTTCCACTAATTTTAAAATTAAAAACTAAAACTACATTTCTTTTGTTAATTAGGCAAAAGAAAGCATCAGGAAGAAAAATCGTTTACAGCCTAAGATTTTGAGAGATGATGTACCCAACGTTGAACTTATAGACACAATTCTAAGCGATGATTCTTCAATAGAATCTGATTTTGAGCCAGGTGATTGGTATCATATAGAAGTCTCTGAAAACCCAGACACAGTAATTGCAAAAATTCCAAAAGATGTTTTTGCTGGTAATGTTTCACTTACTGCTACAGCCTGTGATATATCACTAAATGTTTTACAGAAGGTAACAAATGCAATTCTATATCTATCAGGTGTTGATCTTAAAGAAGTTAAAAGCAGTCAATCTACCGCATATAGAAAAATGAAAAAAGAAAATGAAAACATGGCAAAAATTTCAAAAGAAGATGTTAAAGCAGCCATAGACGCATCTCCATATCCATGTATAATTCATTTTGATGGGAAGACCTTGTTTGAGCTAAACAAAGGAAAAATGTTAAAGAGGGATAGAATGGCTGTTTTAGTTAACATTAATGGACAGACTTACCTACTTGGAGTACCTCCACTAGCGTCATCCACTCAAGAAGATCAGTTCTTAGGTGTAATGAACTTAATTAAGGAGTATCAACTTACGTCAAAAACTAGAGGAATATGCTTTGATACAACATCATCCAACACTGGGACGAATAAAGGATCAGTTTCCAGAATATCTCAAGAACTGGATAAGTATCTCCTCTAAATAGCATGTAGGCATCATGTGACTGAATTGAGAATGCTTCACTTTTGGAAATTAGTGACTAATGAAGAAACTAGTGGACCTGATAATCCTCTTTTCAAAAAGCTTAAAAATATTTTTGAAGAACCTAATTTTAACTATAATTCAGTTCTACTGTTACGGTTTGATTGGAATAAGGTTAAAAGCAGTTTTTTTAGAAAAGGCAGCTATGAAGTCATTAACATTTTGCAAAGCATACGTTAGTAAACCAGGTATTATAAGAGATGATAGAAGTGAGCTTGCAGAATTAGTTGTCACGTACTTATCCCCTATAACATATAAACTAAGGAAAACTGGTGCTATTCATCATGCAAGATTTTTAGGAAAAGCAATTTATCATCTAAAGCTTCGGCTTTTATCCAATCAACTTACGTTTGTTCAGGAAAATGATAAACTGAAAATTGAAATTAAGCTTATTACAGAATTTATTGTTTGCTTTTATGCAAAATGGTATCTACAATCTGAGGATGTCATCAAAGCTCCTTTTCTTGACATTACAGCCATACATCAAATGCATCTGTACAAGAAGGTATGTACAAACCCAATAGCTGTCGATGCTGTATTAGAGTCTCAGTATAAACACTGTTGGTATTTGGATTCAACAATGTTACCTTAAGCTTTGCTAGATGATGAGTTAGCGTCAGAGGAAATTGCATCAGCAATTCTGTCATTTGATATGCCTAGCTCTGACTATTATAAGCCTGAGAATAAAGTAAAGCAAGATATCAAGGAAATTTATAAAATGAATACAAAAATTGGGAAAAAACCACCATCCTTGTCTGCCTTGGTTGATGTCTTTTCTTACCTGATTTTTGACATGATTGGGTTTGATAAGCAACGAGTTCAAGACTGGCTCTCACTTCCACCAAACTATTGGCATACTCAGTCATGCTTCAAAAGTTTTCAAAAATATGCTGAAACTTTGATTTTTGTAAATGACCATTCAGAACGGTCAATAGGTATGATGGGGCAGTATATTCATAGATATTCTGATGAAACTGAAAAGCACAACAGATTGCTAACTGTGGACAAAGTTCGATCTGTATTCAAATCACAAGAACAAAAATCCGGTACAATTTCAAAGATTAAGTTTAATGATGGACTTGGTGTGATGCAAAAAAAGATAAAGAGTTAAACTTGATTATTATTAGAATTGTAAATTTTTTTTCTGTTATAAAACTTGAATATAAATTTATAATTTTATTTATTCTTGCTCATTTTGATTTTTCAATATAGATAAATAGTGTTTTTTTCAATATAGATAAACAACATTGTTGAGGTCACAACCAACAACTGTTCATTCCTTCTGGCAAAATGAAGTTGGTTGCTCCCTCTGGTATGTCTTGGGAATAGTTAGAGAGGCCTTATGTGTATATGTTAATACACACAAGGCTTATAAATATATATATATATATATATATATATATATATATATATATATATATATATATATATATATATATATATATATATATATATATATATATATATATATATATATATATATATAAATCTAACTTTAACTACAAAAATTCTGATTTTCATGATTTTCAATACCACCAAACATAGGTTTTTGAGAAGTAGGAAAAAAACCATATATATTTTTAAACAAAAATATAGGCCTATATACATATAGCAGAAAAAAAAAAAAATTAGAATAAAAAAAATTTGAAAAAAAAAAATTACCCCTCCCTCAAGGCGCCCGAATATTACCACTTTTTGGTCAATTTTCCCCTAAATTTTTAACTTGAGGGGGAAAAAAGGGATCGGACAGCGCTCAAACTTTGCGAGGCTCATTTTTTATACATTTGCCCCAATTTAGGGGGTATGTTTGTTTAGATTTGAAAATTCACTTTTTTTGAATACCCCTAATATATATATAAATATATATATATATATATATATATATACATATATATATATATATATATATATATATATATATATATATATATATATATATATATATATATATGTATATATATATACTCTCGTACAAGATATATATATATATATATATATATATATATATATATATATATATATATATATACTCTCGTACAAGATGTCAACATTTAAATCATATATATATATATGTGTGTGTGTGTGTGTGTGTGTGTGTGATGAATGAAGGGGGGGATATGTGGTATGCATCCCCGCCCCCTCCTTCCTCCATCAGAATCTGAAAGTTCTAAAAAATAAGAATTTTTTTTTTTTTTTTAGGTGATGCAAATGTGACACAAAATACAAAAAACTTCAATTTTCACTCCTCCCACCAAAACTTCCTTGATCTGTAACTGATATATATGTGTGTGTATATATATATATATATATATATATATATATATATATATGTATATATATATATATATATATATATATATATATATATATATATATATATATATATATATATATATTTTTCACTTAATAGTGGTTACAACCCTCTCTCAACTCTATAACTCCTTGCGAGTCAGGCTATAAGATAGTCGATGTAGCAACACTCCGCGCATGATTTACAGTAAAAAAAATTAAAATAAAAACATTTTATTAAAAAAGTTAAAAATAAAAATATTTTATTAAAAAAAAAAAAAGCATTGTTTATATTGTTAAAAACATTCAGAATGTTTTTAAAAACATTCTGGTCAATTAAATTTGCGTGTTTGTGGTTTTTTTAAAAAACGAATAATTTGTAATTAAATTAATGGTTTTGACTTTCGTCCAACACGCAAATGTTGGACGAAAGTCAAAAGTAATTAAAAGTGACGTATGTGTTGGCATAAGAATCATTTTTTTCCTTTCGTGCTTCCCAAATGCAACTAACTATAGAACTATATATATATGCAGGCCTTGTTACGAGATTTCGCTGCGTAGCGAAAACGCGTAATGCATTTATAAGTAACTCAACTTAGCAAATATATTTTGCATCGTTAGAAGTTAACTTGCGTCACTAGCGTCTTTTCAAGTACCGCTTTGTAATTAAAGTTATTAACGCGTTATTATTAACGCGTTAAAAATCATACAAACAATTTTTTTTTCTCGCTATAACAAAAGTAAACTGAAGCCTAAGTTCTTATTTAAAAAATCATTTTTATTATTTCAAATATGAATTAAATTTTATTTTGAAAAAAAATATTTTTTCATGAAACGTAAAATAATGTTTGTTTATTTTCTTACGATTTTACAGTTGGTTTTTGGTTATTTTATCAACTGTTAATAAACTTTTTTTTATTTAATTTGTGAACTCTTTTAAATAATGTTTTTAAACAATAAAGAGTTTTTTTGTTATTTATCAGTTACAAATAACATATTCGTGATCATAATTTATTTTCATAAATTAAACGAACGTCATTAAAACTTTACGTTATTGAATTAACAATAAACAAAATATCTTATTAATAAAATATTTACATCAAAATAAATCGTGCATTTTTTAAACTAATATGACTAAAAATAGCTTTTGAATTTAAAAGGAATTTATATATTTAATTCCTTAAGATAAAACTTAAAACACTTTATTTTTTTTAACTAATTTTTAACAACAAAAAAAATTATGAAACAAACTGTTTCTTAAACAAAAGATCTATTAGTTTACAATTGCGGTTAAATGCTTGTACTTAACGACTTTATTTCTTCTGAATAAACGTCACGTTAACGACAATCAAAAGATAATTTAAACATTCTAAAAGATATAAGTTTTTGCGTAGCGCAAAACTGCTGAACGCGTAGGCAAATCGCCTTTTTGCAAGCAAAATGCGAGCCGCGTAACGCTTCTTAACAAGGCCTGTATATGTATATATATATATATATATATATATATATATATATATATATATATATATATATATATATATATATATATATATATATATATACATATACATATACATATACATATACATATACATATACATATACATATATATATATATATATATATATATATATATATATATATATATATATATATATATATATATATATATATATATATATATATATATATATATATATATATATATATATATATATATATATATATATATATATATACAGTATCGGACAAAACGAGTGCAACCAAATAATACTAATTTAGTTTCTTTATATAAAAGTGCTGCATTTTTTCAATTTAGAGAAATAACTATGCAACTGTTTAGAGACAAAGTTCTTTAAGTTTTATTCATCACAAAGTTCATTATTTGTACACGAAAATTTATAAATTAATCAAAAGTATTAAAAAAAGTTGATTTCCTTCTGGACAAAAAACAAAACAAGTGCAACTCGACAAAATGTTGACCTAGCTGTATTTCAATATTTCGTAGCGAATCCTTTGTTGCCGATCACAGCCTTGCATCTTCGAGGCATAGATTCGATCAGGTGATCAACGAAACTTTGTGGAATCGCTGCCCAGGCCTTTTGGATTTGTTCAAACAGTTGATCCATATTATGAACACCTTCACGATTAATTCTGCGGTTGACGATCTCCCACAGGTTCTCGACGGGGTTGAGATCCGGAGATTGAGGCAGCTAATCCATCACCGATAGGTGGTTGTCTTGAAACCACTGCTTGACTACTTTTGCTGTGTGTTTCGGATTGTTGTCTTGCTGAAAAACCCATTTTATTGGCATATTCCATTCAGCATGAGGTAACTCAACATCTTTCAGGATATTTTTATACATGAAACGGTCCATTATTCCATCGTTTCGATGTATTGGACCTAGACCGTTAGCAGAAAAACACCCCCAGACCATTACATTGCTTCCACCATGCTTCACGGTCTTATGGCAGTAACGTAAATCGAGGCGTTTTCCGGCCGGTCGACGTACACAGCAAATGCCATCGCTCCCAATGATGTTGAACTTTGATTCATCACTGAACGGGACAGTTCGCCATTTCTGCACATTCCAGTCAATATGAGATGTAGCAAACAGGAGTCTTTTCTTCTGGTTTTTTAGTGAAATCAGCGGTTTCTTTGGAAGGAGTCGAGAAAACAATCCGGCTTCAACAGCACGTCATCTGATTGTTCGGTCCGATACAGGCAGCTCTAATTGCTTTTGTATCTCGACTGATGATATCCAGGGATCCTTCTTGACGGATCTGACGATCATAGAGTCCTCTCTAGAAGTGGTGGAACGCGGTTTTCCACCTTTGTTATCTGCTGCCAACTTGCCCGTAGAACGATATTTGGAACATAGTCTTGATACGGTTCATTTTTTCACGCGATATTTATCACAAATACTTTTTTGTGACATTCCACTTACGTAATCGCCAATAATTTTCTTCCTTATTTCCAATCCAAGACTGTCGGGAGCCATTTTTGCACAGTCATAAAAATAATAAAAATAAATAATCACGCTTCTCAAGGCTTACCGTGTTACATTTACCTTGTGATGATACAATAATGCTCTGTGGAACACAACGTCTTGGTTGGATGTGGACTGTATTGATGTAATGAAACACTTGTTGTATTTCTTGTATTGATGTTCTTCAATAAAACACTTTGATAAAACTCACTTCGATAAACTGTCTTGATAATACTGACTGATTGACCTCCATATACTGACTGAATTACATATCGATTTACATGTCTCTTATATAGTAAAATGGACTTGTGTGAACCTGTTCTGGAAGATTCTAGATGCTTCTTTTCAATGCTTCTGGAAGCTTCTGGATGCTTCTGAATGTTTCTGGATATTTCTGGATGCTACTGGATGCTTCCAGATGCTTCTTCTGGAAACTTCTGGATACTTCCTTTAATTATTAAAAACTTCCGTGACGTTGACGCGGACCAGACTTAAGAAAATGAAACAAACCAAAAAAGTTGCACTTGTTTTGTCCGCTGCAAAATGGCACTTGTCAACGAAATTCTGCCTGTGTATTGTCACCTGTCAGCTGATTGCTCATGTCATGGCATGCTATGACTCCAGACTCCTGAACTGTTTGCTGCGGTAGAATAGTTCGTTTCATTTTTAAGACATGTAAAATTAGACATGTAAACACTTTTTAGCATTGTTCAATGTTGGTTGCAAATGTTTTGTCCTATACTGTATATATGTATATATATATATATATATATATATATATATATATATATATATATATATATATATATATATATATATATATATATATATATATATATGAACCCACCTGAATCGTGGAAGAGAATAACTTGCATCATGATGATTCGTGCCGGCCATCAAAATAAGGATATTATGACTGCTGCCCAATGCTCCCTGAACACAGTAAAAACAATCAGGTATGAACTAGTGACTTGCAATGGTGACTACGAGGATGTAGTAAGAAGAAAGATCCCTAGCAGACGATCTGATTGCAGTCGTAAAGCAGAATTCCTCGCAAGTCTGCAGGAACAGGTGTTGAAGAACCCTGGCATTGGAATTCGGGCTTTGTCACGTGAAATGAATGTTGCATCCTCTACTATGAAGGTTGCACTCAATGAAGACCTTCGCTACTACTCATACAAGCGCCACAAAGGTCAGCTACTCACAGAAAAGGCCCGTGAAAAACGTTTGATAAACGCGAAGAAACTTCTAAACAAAGTGAAACATCCTGTAGAACCACAAACAATCTGGTTTTTTTCCGATGAGAAAAACTTTTGCCAGGATCAAAAAAACAACACGCAGAATAACAGGTGGCTTGTATGCAGTACAAAGAACATTCCTCGTGTAATGCAGACTAAATTCTCACTCAGCCATCTGAAGTCAACTCAGGTTGACTTCAGATGGCTACGTGGAGTTGCTGAACCCTGTAGTCAAGCCCTGGATAACAAGGGTAGCCAATTGTAGGCCGTATGTATGGCAGCAGGATTCGGCCCCTTGCCATACCTCTGTGAAAAGTCAAAAATGGTTGTCTGAAAATTTTTATGACTTCACCAGTCCAAATGTTTGGCCTCCAAACTCCCCAGACCTTAACCCCATGGATTATTTTGTATGGGGCGCAGTTGAAAAAGACACCAATCGCACTTCCAGTAATACAAAAGCCCAGTTAGCGGATAAAATTAAAACAGTTTTTGAGGCCCTTCCCAGGGAGACTGTAGCATTAGCTTGTTCGAAAATCTGAAGCAGGATTGAAGCAGTGATCGATGCTAATGGTGGTTATTTTGAGTGAATTTTTTTCATAGTATTGTAATTTACTATGCCTGTAATTTTTTTGTCAACTCATTAAATTTAATAGATACAAAGAAGATTTTCCTTTTTCTTTCGAAACTGTCAAATTTATCCCGAACACCCTGTATATATATATATATATATATATAATTTTAATTACCAACTTTAAAATGCATCTGTCAAGTTATTTTGGATATTACACTTTGTCACCGCAAACTTGAACTATTTTTCAAGTAATTACTTTCCACTTTAAAAATCTTTATCAGATACACTTAAATTCATTAACTTAGAGTTGTAAGATATGAGTTGAGCTATGGCTCAACATATCTACTCTGTTGCTTAGGTAATTAGTTATTCAAAAAATGGCTTATTAATGTTATCACATTAGCTTAAGAGATCTTGTTATTACATTAGCTTTAGAGATTTTTTTTCAGATATTAGAAGAAGCGTGCATAAGGAAGTCAAGTAAAATTTACTTTTTATGGCATGCTTATGGCCATTATTGTTATGGGTAATCTAACAAAGCCCAATAGCCTTATGAAATAATTTTTGGAGACTCACTTTTGCCAGGTATTTACATGTGCAAAATTTTTTCCAAATAATTAGTTCAAATCGTAGTCAAACCCAGCATGCACAGATACACAAAAAATGTACAAGAGTGTTCAGACAGAACGTCTTGGACACGTTCTAATCTGAATCTAGATAAGGCCCTTAAAGACATCTATTCAGGACATTCTGAAGACATAATATAAAGACTTATGTAAGACTTTCTGTTTAAGTGCAGTTATACTAAATTGGTCTAGAAAATTCGTCTTTTAAATGTTCAAAATTCAAAAGACATTAGTTATGCAATAAGCCCATTTTAGCAATCACAGAATTTGTAGGATTTTGGGGGAAAAAATTTAACATTCAGAAAATATAACAGAAACAGAAACCAGTGTGCCTTAATAATTAAAAAGAGTAAAACATAAAGTTAAAAGTATGCACAAGATTAAAACATATTTCAAACTACAGATCTAAAAAGTATCATAAAAACTGTTGTTGTGGTTTAGTTTTTCACGGTCACCAACGCCTTTTCTATCCGGCACTCTTTTCAGAATATCTGCACCGCAGTTTTCTAGTTCATTTTTGGCATGGTCTCTTTATAGGGTACTAAATATAGATTTATAGGGTACTAAATATAGAATATAATAAAAATTCAATCAAATTAGCATAAGCAAATGTGAAGGTTAATTGAACTATTATTATTATGTAAATAGTAATTATATTTTAACAAAAAAAACTATTGTATTTAGCATAATATAATGGTTTGATCTTAACCATGAAACCAATAAATCAATTGATTTTATAGTCAGATTTTTAAATTTGAAAAAATCCAACCTTATCATTAAAAGATCATAATCAACCTTATCTTTTAAAGATCATATTTAAGGATCTGCAAAATGTTGAGTTTACAAAAAATCTTTAATGCATTAGCTTAACGCAATATTTGACATCGTAAAATTCTCTTTATTTTTTTATTTTTTGAAGACATTAACTTTTTTAAATTACTGCAATAATATTAATTACCACAAAATTCAGCTAAATGCTATTTAACGGTCTTTTTATTATTACTGTAAAGGAATGTTTATTTTCTTATATATATATATATATATATATATATATATATATATATATATATATATATATATATATATATATATATATATATATATATATATATATATATATATATATATATATATATATTAATATTTAATAATTAAATTTCATATTTCATTTTTAAAAATGTTTGATATTAACAAGTTTCTTTTTTTTCTCAGCATTTGCATAAATGAATTAAAATATGTTAAATTTTTGAATTTTTAAAATGATTATTTTTTAAATTTCTAATTGCGGCTTTGCAACCACAAATTATTTTTAAAAAATCAGTGAGTAACAAATAAAAAAATTACGTTAATTTATTTACTTTATTTATTAAAAGTTTGTTAGTTTATAATTATATTATTAAAATTATATTGCTTTATATATTGGTTATTAAAAGTAATCGCTGCAATTTAACTTTCGTTATAAAAAAAAAGTTTACATTTTATGCAAATTTTTGATGCAGCTGTTTTTTTGTTTTTTAATTTTTAGTAAAAAAAAAAATTGTTCAGTAAGGAAAACCGAAAAACAATTGCGATAAAAATAAGCTGTTTTTTTTTTTAAGAACAATTAAAATTTAAATATTGGACAATATTTAGTAATGTTTTTAAATAGATTTGACAGTTAAGTTGAACCCAAGCATTATCTTTAATTTTGATAGAGGAGTTTTAAATGTTTGCATTCTCGTTTTTAAAAGAAGATGGGCACACAAATTTGTAGATAGAAAAACAAATAATCATAAGTTTTCCAGTAAAAAATATTAAGATATTTGTATGTTATATTTATTCACTGATCTCATTTACTCACTGTTTTAACAAGAAATAAATTATGCCAACCAGTTGTTGTGCAGATGGTTGCTCAAACAAATTTAAAAATGAATGTGGATTGAAATTATATAAATTTCCATCAGGAAAAATCACCTTTTGAGAAAAGAAGACGTATAGACTGGATTAAAGTATTAGTTGTAAGGATTGGGACAGTTGGGAAAGTGAAAAAATTAGTAAAGAACGAGTATGCAGTGCACATTTCGTATCAGGTATGTCCTTTGATGAATGAGGTTAGCTAATAAAACTATATACATAGTAATACGTTTAATAAAATTTTTTAAATTAGTAATTTTTAATGTTTGGTACATTTATTAATTTAATTTAAAAATGTCATTTGTAAAAAGAACTTATTATATTTTAGGGAAACGTTCTGATGACCATCTGACATTATTTGGTGTCCATCAGTATTTAATCACCTTGGAGCTGCTCCGATTTCTAGTTTGATTAAAAACAAAAAGAGAAAAGATTGCTTTAAAGCTTTATGTAAAAAAGATCTTTCAAAAAATCAATACTGCATTCTAGTCAATCAAATGATATATAGCTCCATAACTATAATGATAATATAAATATTGACATAAATCCACCAAATGAGTCAGCTATTTCTAAATTTTGTCACCATGATACTTATAAAGCAGAAGTGGAAACTTCTAATTTTCAGTTGATGCAATACAGAAATGAATTGATCGAGAAATGTAATGAAATTATTGAAATTAAAAAAGATAATGCCAGACTAGACCATAATAAATATATTTCATACCAAAACCTAACAGATAGACAAATGAATTTTTTTTCATGCTTGTCTTATAAGAGCCACTTAAACTACGTTCATGTGGCTCTTTGAAAAAGTTAAAAATTATATTACAAAAGTTCACTCAAGGTTATTATTGGAGGACCTCTTAATTATACTCATAAAGTTAACATTAGGTCTATTAAATAGAGATATTGTTTTTCGATTTAGACTAAGCCCAGAAGTAGTTTCAAAAATTTTCAGAACAATAATACCAATTCTTTCTGCTAGAGTTGTCAATCTCATTGTTTGGCCAGAACCGTAGAATAATAAGGAGTAACCTCCCTATATGTTTTTAAAAAAAGTTCAAAGACTGACTGTATTGTTGATTGTACTGAAGTATTTATTGAAAGATCAAAAAACTTAACTTCACGATCACAAACTTGGTCTAATTTTAAACATAACTATATCATTAAATATCTTATTGGTATTATACAAGATGGGGCAGTTGGTTTTTTATCTCCTGGCTGGGGTGGTTGTGTCTCAGGCAAACATATAACGTTTGAGTTAAACTTTTGTCAGAAGCTTAATCCTGATGACTGTTTTCTTGCTGACTGAGGATTCAATATTAAAGATGAACTAAATGCTGTTGGGGCAATATTAAAAGTTTTAGCATTTACGAAAGGTAGACAACAATTATCTGGATGGGAAGTGGATACATCTAGACAGATATCTAATGTTCGCATACATGTGGAAAGAGTGATTGTTCGAATAAAAAAGTCTTGCATTATTCATATGACTGTGCCAATCACTCAAGTGGATTTATTAGATGATATTATGATTATTATTTGTGCTCTTGTAAATTTCAATATGAGTGTAGTTACTTAATTAATGTAAATAAAAAAACAAATTTACAGAGAAGCAATTTTTATAGTTTTAAAATCTATATACATAATAAAGGAGAGTAATGTTTATTATTGTTTATCGCTTGGTTTTACATTCTTTGCATAACCAATTAGTACTTTTTGGAACTCTTTTTAATCTAACACAAGCATAATGGAACCGTTTATATTTGCAGTTAGCGAAATTGCATGGTATCATTTTTTTAAAACTTGGTCTTTGGCATATACAGTAAACTTTCCTACTATTAATTGTCAATTTATCATTACAACGTGTTACAACTCTGGCAATAAAATGTTTTTGAAATATGTAAAAAATTTATCGATCATTTTGAGAATAAGATCTGTATCTTTTTCAATTGTTAAAATGAAACTTTGTTTTCTTTAAACTTCAGGGAAGAAAACAAGAAAATCAGCCTAAGAACAGTGATATACATGTAGGTGTAATAGAATTTGATAGTAATACTTGTGACCTTTTTTTATAATAAGATCTTTATTGATTGGAAAATCCTTATCTTCTTCCCATCCTTCAAAACCGTTTTGATATTTATAAGGGCATTTGATCTCTAAAGTTTTAGTTTGATGACAACTGCATCTAATCAATGCATCTGGGGAAGATACAATAAAGGGGTATTGTTCTCTCACGTGAAAACCACTATCTAAAAATTGAAGCTTTATGACTATATATATTTTTACGAGTTTTGACTGTAAGGTCAAAACTCGTAAAAATTGCAGATTTTGGATTAATTTTATAAAGTTTTTCTATCTCTGTAGCTGTTAACCAGTGCTCACCAACCATTGGATTATTGTTGGAAAAGTGTTTTTTTAAAGGTAGCTTTGCAGCCAAATCTTTTAGTAAAAGATTTTTTTGAGGTCGCCAAAAATTTATGAGCTGCAATGGGCAGGCTAAATAGGTTTTTTGCATTTCTTCCAAACACACAAGATACTTGAAGGAGGTGTTTTGTATAATTTTAAACGTGAAGCTGCTTCTAATTTTAATAATAATGCTGCTAAATAACTACAAGCTGATCCTAGTCCAGCCATACATGAACAATTAGTAGTCAGTACCCAACCAAGTTCTTTCTCAAGACAAGTCTATACATGATACATTTTTTTGTTGTTTTATCTTTGACTTGGCAAGACCTATTATTTCTATTTAAAAATTGTTATTATCATTCTTCTTTGGTAAAACTTAATTTTTTAATTAAATGTTTAAAATAACCTTTGATTTTATAAAACAGAATTTGCTCCTATTCAATATTTTATTATAAAAAAGTTCTTGAACATGACCACAAGTGAAGTAATCATATGCTTCCAAGGATTTATAGGCTCTGATTGATTCTTTCGTGTACAGGCTAGGTGTATCAATTAAATATTGAGTAACAACTTGCCATATAGTGTTTGGCAAATAATTGACATCGTTGCTCCATTCTTTTGGTTCAATTATAAACGGAGTCAAATAAACTTCCCCATTTTAAAGAGTTAGCTTCTTTGTATAATTTATTGCTTCTTCTAATTTTAGACTTATTAAAATATTCACTCATGATATTTGAAAAACTAAGTGTTACTGTTGACTTCCAAAAACAAAATAAATTTATTAAGAGTAGAAAAATTGCAATTTTTAAATTTGAAATGAGTTTAAAATTTGTAAAGAACATTTGAAAAATTTTTTAAACAAAAGTTTTTAATAATAATAAAAACTTTTATTACTAAAATTTATTTGAAAAATTTGTAACTAATTTTAATTATTATTCTTTCAATAATTTTTTAAAGGAAATGTTGACTTTAGGGTGCGAATATTGATTTTAAGGTATAAATAAAATACAAGAAACATATTAAAGCTCTTGCGTTTTTATTTTTTCTACCTAGGAGTATGGGTGTGCATGTTGTTCACAAAAAGATGTGGCATCACACGGAAACTCATCTATAAACTTAAATATATTATTTAAATCAAAATTATATATTTTTTTATCAGAACAAAATTATATATTTTTATGAAATTAGTTTTAAATTGAATCATATATTTTTTATCAGAATTAAGTTATGTTTTTATGATCTTTGCTTCAAGCTTAAAAAATCAATCATGGCAATTAAAAACAAAATAAAAATAAACTTTAAATTTTGTTAGATTTTTTTTAATTAGTTAATTGCGCTTATATCAAATATAATTGTCATTCAAACTTTTGTAACAAATATTTTTACATAAATGTCATTCAAAAGTTAATGTGACTTTTTTTTAAATTAGTTACTTCTCTTATCTTACCGCTTATAGAATAATTAAAAAGTTTAAAATTAGGGAAAAGTTGTTTAATCAAAATCACTTACTGTTTACTTAAAATCGCTTAAGCGTATGTAAATCGCTCAACGCATAATGCTTGAAAACAAGGCATATATATATATATATATATATATATATATATATATATATATATATATATATATATGAGTTCGATCCCCACCACGTCCCTGGTAGTACCGCGCTCAACTTGTTTCTCCGCGCAGCGGCCTTGTTTGTCAAGGTTTGTGTTTCGGAGTTATAGAGTTGAGAGAGGGTTATACCACTATTAATTACTACTTAATACCACTATTAAGTAACCTCCTCATCTGTAGTGGCTTTATCGGCCTTGAGGAGGTGAATAACAAAAAAAAAAAATATATATATATATATATATATATCTATATATATATATATATATATATATATATATATATATATTATATAAATAAAACTACATTTTTATATATATATATATATATATATATTACCTGATGATTGCATTTAACATGAAATTTTTAATTGTAAAAAAAATGTAGTTTTATTTATACAATATATATTTATATATATATTTGCAAACTTAGTTGAGCAAATAAGCTTAAAAGTATAAAGTCTATCAAAAAGAGGGTCAACTCACTGAAAAATTTAATCTTGGTAATAACTGTGGCAATAACAATAAAATTTGTATAAAGTATTGATTACTAATAGTCTTTTTATTCAACAATATCGTTGATTAAAAGTAATTATACTTTGTAATATTATTTTTTTAAAGCTTTTTACAAATTTTGTGCAAAAATTTTTTATTTTTAGTTCATTTAGTTCATTTATTTATGGTTTTATGAAAAGCTATGAATAGAGTTTTTGATGTAATCTATATAAAAAAATAAATATAGTTTATATTTTTTAAACTTATTATTTCATTTATACTAAAACTAAATATGAATCAAATTTGTTTTAAAAAATCTAAGAAATAATCTATTAATGTAATAATAATTAAATGAATAACTTACAATCTAGTCTATTTCAAATAACTCGTTATGAAACCATTAGTTATTATTATTTAGGTTTTAGCATTTTTTTGAGATAAAATAAAAAATGGCGCAGGCATATAATGTGGTACACCACCAAATATTAAAAATGTTCAAACTTAGAAAAAATATATAGATTTTTATCGATAAAAATTACATTACTTTAAAATGCTATTTTATGCTTTGTTTTACTTTGCCTCATTTACTTTGTCTCAAATTCATCGAAAAACATTTATTTTAATGGGTCAATTCAAAACACGATAACTTGAAATATATTAACACAAAATCCACGAAACTTTTACATATGTTCTAGACATGTAAGGTATCTAGACATGTAACGTAAGGTTTTGACATTTGGCTTTTAAGATTTTCAAAGTACATCAATTTACTATTTCAAAGTGCATTAATTTTTTTTTTTTTTACTTGATGTAAAAAAATTACATCAACTTTTTTACATCAAGTAATTAAAAAAAACTTCTTTAGACCTTAAAATAAAAAAAAAAAAATTTTATCAGAATTTAAAAATTTCGAAATGTCACTCCTTTGAAAATAGTATAATTAAAATTGCCTGAAAATTTGAAGTGATTTGTACTTCTGCATCTCCAGATATCATGTTTACAATCAAACAATGTTTTGCAAAATTTGAAAACGGAGAAAAACGCAAAAGTAGATTAAATATTCTTGTCATTCCTATATATTCCTATATATAATTTTTTTTAGATTAATTTATCGATGAATTAAAAAATGATGAATTAAATGTAAAAAAAATTAAATTAAATTATGATGAATTAAAAATAAGTTGGGAATAAGCTTTTTATTTTATTAATCTACAAAAAATTGCCTATCAAATGAGCTAAATATCAAATTTTCAGAAAGTATTTTGTGTTATACCATCTTAACAACTAGCAAATAAAATATCTATGAAAAGTAAACCATAAAACCATTTTTTTTTTTACTGATACTAATAAAACAAGATTTTAATTTTTGTTTACATGTTTGTTTGATCTGTGTTTTATTATAAAATGGCACACTTTGAATGTCATTCAGACGTCTTTTGAACGTTCCATGCTGACCAAAAAAAATATTTTAGTTCCAAAAAGATCTAGGCCATTAAGGACGCAAACTGAACGTACATTGTGCGTATTTTGTATGTGCTTGCTGACAAAATCTATTAGTCGAAGTTTTTCTTTCATATTTATGTTGCTAAATTTGTACCTTAAAGTAGTAATAGCACTCCATGCAATTGTTTTTTCACAATGATTAGCAAATATAGGGCTTGATATTTCCACAAAAAGAATACTCGTTGCTAACTTTAATTATTTTTCTTCAAAATGTCTAATAATGCAGATAATTTGAAGACATTACTTCTTGGCTTAGCCTGAATTTTTCAAGCAATGCCTCTTAACCTAAACAACACCTTTTTTTTAATGTTTTTTTTTATTTTGTATTTATTTTGTAAGTGTATGTATAAATTACTATTGATCTTTTTTTATTTTGTTTTTTGGAAAAATCACAAATAGTTATCATTTTTTAGAAGCATATTTAAAATCTGTATCTAGATTGCAAAACTCTTTAAACCTTTTTTTTTTCCCCATAAAATATATATTTTGTAACCCTTTTGTAACCCTAACCCCTGTCATCATTTTGTAACCCTAACCCCTGTCCGAATTCACAAAGTTCCATTTTATTTTACTTATCCAAAAGATTCCATTTTATTAATTTACTTTTTTTATATTTTATACCATAGAAAATTTCTTTATTTACAAATTAGACTTTTTTAAACTATTTAATTTTCATTTTGGTAGTAATATCAGTGTCTTACTCTTAAGAATATCGCTGTTCTTATAATTGTATGAAATTAGAAAATTCTCTTTATAAGTAAAACAATGAGTTTTTTTAAATTATAACTTTGTTACTCGAGGAAAAAGTTGCAAATATTTTAAGATGTACGTTAAGCTAAGTTGTTGGCGAATAATTTTGTTAAATTTTTAAAAAAAAGTTCAAAAAGATCAGTGTCAACTTCTTTGTAATACCATAAACTAAATTATACAAGGGAACCATTAAAAAAAATATTAAGAAAAAAAAAACATGCATTCAAAGTTACGGTTTTACTTTTGTTTTAAACTTTTTCTTTGTTGTTTGATTGGGTTTCATACTCCAAAGTTTGTAAATATTTTCATGTTTCAATTGCACAAAATCACGAGGTTAAACAATTTTTCTATAACAGCAAAATTTAATTTACATGCTTTATATATTTTTACAAGAAATTGTTTAAACTATATTGTTTTAATCTAATATTTAAATTGTCTGACTAAATTTATTGACTGCTTAAATAACTTTAAATAATAAATAATTTTAAAAAGTTTCTAAAATACTTTGATTTTTTTTTGATTTTTTTTATACTAAAACTGTTTGTTTTTTATATATGTGTTAAAATAATTTTTAATATTATTATACACCTAATATATGTTCAATTTTTTGTAAATATTGTAATATTTTATATTTAAAGATAGTTTGAATTTCTTTTTAAGATCCAAACAAGTTATGTGAATTAAAACGTTGCGACTTCAACCTTTGCCAAGTGGTTTCTGGTAAAGCAGTATGCTTTTGTCCAAGTGGATATTATTTACAACAAAATGGTTTATCGTGTACATATGGCCACAGTAAGTATTATTTATAATAGTATAACTTGAATAAGCAATATTATTTATTTTTGTTTAAATATATTAAAACAGCCCACTGAATCTTAGTATTTTAGTGCATATTGTAAAGCCACAACTCAACATTTAGGTAAAATGCAAGAAGCGAACCTAAGTAAAGTTCAACTTGAACTTTAAAGTCTGACTTCACTCAAAAATCTTAAGCAAATGCATAACTGATATTAGAAAATTTCAAGATTGTGCTTAAGAAAGTTAAGTTTGAAACTCAAAAAAGGTTTTGACTTGAGGGAATCAAAAAAATTATTCTGTAACCAGTAACAGCAGAGTATTTTTGAAGTAAAAATCCTTTGAATGAACAATTTATTTATATATTTTGGTATGATTTAAAAGTTTAAATTTTTGAATATTAGGTAACAAAAATATATTGGACCGAAATCCGTACTGGTTAGAAGAGAGTAATTTAGATTCAAGATGACCTTTTAAAAATTTTTTGAATAAAGATTCAAAGAATATGGTAATAATAGTAAAAAGACTGCTTGGGCCATAGTTAGCTGAGTCAGAGCAATCTGCATAGTTTATCAATGTTAGAACAACAGATGTTTTTTCCAACAGCAGGAAAACTAGATTCGGTTTAGTTCTTGTTAAATTGTTTAGAACTTAATAAATAGAGTTCTATAAACTTTTATTTAAGATTGTGACATGAATGGTGTCCAGACTACAAGCTATAGAAGGATTAATGGAAGTAGTAACTTTAGTAACAGTAGACTTGTTTGTTTGGAATCACAAAAATAGTGTGGTCCTTTGATTCAAGAGATAATGAAAAGTTCTTTGTTTTTATTAGGTTAAAAATATATAAAGTTATTATTAAGTTAATAATATAAAAAATTAATTACGGTTAATTAAACTTATCTATTCTTTAAATTCAAGTGGTAGAGAGCTAAAGATGTCTATCATTTTTAAAATTACGACTTCTAAAATGATGTGAAAACATCATTTAAGTAAGTAAATAAAAAGCAAAAAAACAAAATAATGATATTAAAACGAAATCTCCTTAGAAAAAGTTAAGAAAGTTATATAGGAAAAAAAAGTGCAACACAAATTTAAGGATTATATTATTAAAAAGTTTTAAATTTCGTGAAAGTTGTTTTTATTTCACAAAAGCTTTTAATTAAATAATTTTTTTTGTTTCTAATATATAGCAATTTTTAAAATAAATTTATGACTATGTTTATGGTATAATGGTTTTACTAAGTTTAACATTTATAAAAAGTATTGAGTCAGTTTGGTTTCTTTTTGTTTCTTCTTCATTATCATTGCACACGCTTCAGCAACGTTTTCCTTGTCATTATTCTGCATTTCATTGTATATCCGAAGGTATTCTGATTCTTTTATATCATATGGTTGAGCAGCATTTTAAACTTTAGATAAGTTACAAATACTTTAAACCGCGAAAATTTCTAGGTTGTCTAAAACAATTTTTTTTTCTATTGAATTATCTCCATCGGCGTAACAGTTTAAAGAAAGATATCCTTTTTGAGTTTAAAACAATACTGATTTTTTTTTTCTAACTTTCAGATTTGATGTTTGACTTCAAATTTCAAATCTGTTTCGTGAACTCCATCCTTAAGTATGATAAAAAAAGAGAATCCTAATTCTTTTTATTGCTATCTTCCTGTTAGATATTTTAGAAAACTTTTAATGATTTTTGTTTTTGCTGTATTTAATGAAATTAAATAAAATAGTCTCTCAGACTGGGATTTCTTGACACTGTTGACATTTTAAATCTTTGGTACTGTTAATATTGTTATATTTGTGTGTTTTTATAATTTTGATAATAATCAATCCCATAATTTTGCGGCATCTTTACAACTTAATCAATAATATTAATAATATTATATCAATTAATAGTTTAGATTGAAAGCAGATCTTATGTGGTAATTATTAGATATTTTTATCACTTATTGTTTTATTAGATTCTTATTTTGTGTTTATATTATTTGTGATGCAATTGTTGTTTATGTTTGTTTTGCAGGTTTATTAGAATTAAATATACTTTAATGAAAAATTTTAATTTTTCATAATGGCATATTACAAACCGTATTTCATTAAAATTTTAAAAAGATTAAATTAAGAAAAATAAGGTTTTGAGTAAATACATATAGTTTAAAATAATAGCTTGAAAGTTTGTGATCAGAATATTGTTAAATTATTTAGGATAAAAACTAAAAAGTTAACTTTATTTTATATTTTTAAAATTGACTATTCACTCGATTAGGTGTACATTCCTTTACTTTATTCTTTTATATTTAAGGTACAAAACTATCTGGTGCATTTATTGTTTTAATCGTTTTTGGAGTTATATTCTGCGTGTTTTTATTTGCTTTTTTTTGTGCAATATATCTCCGAGGTAAACGGTAAGGCTTTTGCAAATTTTATACTTAGTAATGACAGTTTTATTAATGGAAATGAATACTTTAGTTACAGGTAGACGGGCCCCAAAAACTCATGGACCCCAAAAGCCACACGCTCACATTAGTACCTGTAACTCATAGATAAAGCCATATCAAGCAGCAAAATAGATTTTTTTATTTGACAAGATAGTTTTTTGAAAAGAAACTGTTAAAAATAAGCAAATTTGCATAAATTTTTGAAAATTATACTAAAAACAATAAAAATTTATTTTTTTAATTTTATAACATTTTGACATTATAGTCCATAAATACTTGAAACTTTCATTTAAGTTTGCAAAGTAGTGTTTTTTGTAAAGATTTAAGTCATACTTCTACAAAAAAAAACAAAAGAAAATAAATGAAAAAGACAGTTGCTAATATATTTTATCTTAACCAAAGTAGTGTTCTGTGTGGTCTTTGGGGTCCCTTACTAAAAAATATATATACATCAATCAAAAACTCAATATTAAAATGGAGTTTTGCTTTTTCTATTAACATTTATTTTTTTATTGACAATCAAGTAAAATTACTTTTTTAGTAGTTATTTGTATAAAAAAAATTGAAATGTTGAAAAATTGAAATGTTGCTCTAATAGTGTTTAAGACAATTTAAAAGTGTTTTTGTTCATCTTTGAAACTATTGACTCTTTAATAAGTTGATCAACTAATTGACTAAGAATAATGGAATTATCTCCTTATCACTGTAAGGTCACTTTCTTGGTGTATCCTTCTAACTTCTAGTATCTTCATCACTTTCATGCTCAATAATCTTACGTTTGAGTGAGTTGTTGGTTACTGCAGCAGCTAAAAACATTATTGGTTTTTTCCATCCACTTTATAAGATAACTTTCCACAGACAGATTTTTGTACTTTGTGGCAAGAAGAGCATTGCTGTAACTTTATGGCATGGCACACACCTTCTCCACAGTTGCATTCATTTTTACGCCGTAAAAATGCTTCTTTTTGTTTTTCTTTGTTCCATCTTTTTTCTACCTTATCTTTTATTTCTTGATTTTTATTATCTTGAATTACCTTCACTAAGTCCAACACATTTTTTCTTTTCATTGATCCGTGAACCTGCGTAACCCTTGTAGTAAGTTTGGAAACTTTCGGCTTAACTTTCTGTACTGTCAGTAAGCCAGGAATTTTTTCAAGCTGAATGCTTTTTTCGCTCAGCCCTTGAATAAGCTCTTGAGAACGCTCAAATTTTTCTTTCCAATACTGAGCAAAATTTTTTCTTTTATCAGGAGATTTAATAGTATATCTTTCAGAAGTGGTTGTACTGGATGTAACACTTTTTGGAAAATCAATACATAAAGCAGCTTGTGCAAACTTGTCCTGTTGCATGTCATTGACGTTTAATGATGTGGAAGTTACTCCTACACGTCTTGCAGCTTTGATTATAGATTGTCTTGGGGCCCACTTATTCCAAATACATCCTAATATTATCATAAAAGCTTCTTTATTTAGTTAATTGAAATCAGTAAAAATGTTTTCTTTCATACCACGATACTCATGATGAAGGTTTTTGTTGAGTTGGTCTAAAAGCTGTGTCACACCAGTGGTATCTGGTGGAGTTAAGAACATACGTATGTTTTTTGATTGTAAAAACTTTAAGACATCAAAATTAAAACGTGAACAATGCCCATCAGAAAGCAAACCTACTGGTCGTGCCACTATTTTTTCAGTAAGATATTTATCAAACTCTTTGTACATATCTAATAACGAATTGTGATCAGATACACCATGGTTGCAAGTTGTTATCAGAAGATGCGGAATATTTACCACAGCTTCCTTTGGAGCCATTTGATTAGTTATTCCAACGGTACCAAAAAGTACTTGACAGACACAAAGGTCTCCTACAATTACAAAGAAAGATAATACATATCATCTATTCAATCCATATTATAAATATTTATCAAAAATGTGATAAGGCAATAAATACCTGAAAATGATACTAGAGGATGTATGGTGACGCATTCATGGTTCTCTCTGATCATTTTACAGCACGTTTCCCTTTTTGCAGCAAAAACAAGGCCAGCAGGAATACCATCAACACCAAAATTGATGAACTGTGGTGTTTCATTGTGATTAAATATTCTGCATGTATCAATATTTCCAGACCAAACTCCTGTCCCTTTTTGTACTGCTTCAGTCATAATGTCAGTCTCAATCAATTCTTCTGCAAGAGCGTCTAAAGGCAACCATGAAAATCAATTAGTAACTCAGTTTTGGTAGAACTATTTTTCATGAATGTACAGTAGCAATACATAAACTAATAAAAAGGTGTAGCTCTGAGTTAAATTTTAAATTAAGCTAGTGTATACTATGAAATATAATAAAAAACTCAATGTTTACTCATACCAAGGTGGAAACATGCCATTTCCCTCGTGCAATTGAGAGCTCTATTTATTGACACATTTCCTTGTCGCTTGAGTGTTAAGCTTGGATTCTTAGCTTTAAAGCGCATCCAAAACGATTAACCCACACTGTGTTTAAAACAAAAATAAAAAATTAACTAAAAAAGCTTCTCTTACAAAGCTTCAACTCCTGGAACTACAAGCAATCTCTTTATATCTTAACATGTTGACTATTACTACCTTTTAAAAATATATATAAGAAACATAAATACTTGTTTTTTGTCAAAGCGTTTTTTGCATTTGCAGTTAATGCTATGAATTTTCTGCCATCTTTCAATCTTTTATTTGTGTATTGTCTAACTTTCAGGACATCAAGGACAAGTTTTGTTATTTCTGCTTTGTTTATGCCTTGCATTGCTCGATTTTTACTCTTAATGTATGAAACAATTGACATCTCTTCTTCCTCCAAGAGAATTGCACAGTACTGTCTTTCAAGACCATTGACTATTTTCCCATCAAGTCTACGGTTTATTGTTTCACGATCTTTAATAAGTGGATATTGTCTTGTTTTAATTGCAGCATGTCCTCTTACATTGTTTTCTTTATACCATTGTACAACAGCTTCAAGTTATTTGTTTTTTTCTAATATAGCTTTTCTTTTAATTAGTGCTTCAGCATTAAAACTTGAATTTAGTGACTTCATTTGCAAGCGAGTTTTGAATTTTTTGTTGCTGTTACTCATGTTTATTTATTTGCTTACAAATAAAATAATATCGCAAATTCACATACTGCAAACTGAACTAAAACTATCCTCTAAGCAGGAGCGTAAAATAAAATCTCTATATAAATTCATTATCATCAAAAAGATAGTTACAACTACTATAAATCTACTTTAAATCATGAATTTTTGTAATATCACTTACATTTTTGTTAAAAATAATATAACTAATGTGGTTTTTGGGGTCCCAAGCATGTGGTTTTTGTAGCGCTTTAGGTACTTCCCTAAAATATAAGTTTGCAATCAAACTACCATATGAAGGGGATTTTAATATTAACAAATTATTCCAAAAAATTGGAAAGTTGTAACTAATTTCATAAAAGTTGTAAACAATTTAAGCCATGCGGTTTTTGAGGTCCCCTACTAAAATATAGCGAAACTTTACTGAAAAAAAAAAAGCAAACAAAAAATACCAAAATACTTCTAAACCCCTGGGAAGAACTTTTACCATATAAAAGCATATAAAAAAGCAAAATAAAGTTAAATTATTTGTTTTGTACAAAAGATACAGCAAAAGAAAAAATCATGTGGTTTTTGGGGCCCGTCTACTTGTATTGTAATGACTGAAAAAAATTTTTGATCGAAAATTATTGTTTTTAAAATCTTTTTTTTTTTAAATCATAAGGACTTTGCATATTTATTTGCAGTAAATTCGATCCTGTTACTGTGCAATTTTACGCAACAACTCAAAGTGCGGTTGTACAAGGGGCGGCTCAAAATCACTTAAATAGTGTCGATTTTCAGATAGGAGTAAACAATACGATTGATTCAAACATTCTTTATCCTTCAAATGAGATTGAAATTGACAACGTAGCTCATTTTAACATGGCTCCTCCTCCGTATGAACTATTAGAACAATCACTTTCTCTTATTCTTAGTACTGAGTCTCCACCGGAATACTCAAACTAATTTATTATGAAAGAAAAGCTCCATTGATATGATCTTCCTTCAAAACCTTCGTTCAACCAATGCTAAATCTTCAAAATGTTTTACCGAAACATTTACTTAAATAAAGATTGTTCTTTATAATTTTTTATAATAACTGTTTAAAAAACAAGTATTTAATAATATCTTAAGGGAGCATCCATAAAGTACGTACGCAGTAAAACCACTGATTTAGGACCCCCCTCCCTTCCCCTTGTACGCACCTGTATGCTTTTGAACGCTCCATCCACCCCCTTCTGCGTACGTACACATTATTTGAAATCAACCCCCTACTCCCCGATTCGTAAAGTTTTCAAAAGTTCCCTGTTTCATATCATCGTAATAATTTTTTAAATTCATGAAACTCAATCCTTTTGTTAAAAAAAAAAAGAGATCAAGATTTTTGGAGAAATACAGAAAAAGAGATCAAACCGCGAACCCCCACCCACCTTCCTCCCTTGTACGAATTCGAACGTTTTTAGGTAAACCCTGTCTCTCATACCTCCGTACGTACTTTATGGAAGACCCCTAATATTAAAATATAGTTTTATAACCTCAAAAGTATTTTTGAGGTTGGATCTTTATCGAGCGGTTGTTTCAATAAAATAAGGATTGATAAGATACAATTTCAAAAATATTTTGCCGATTATCTCAATAGACTTATTTGTTATAAATACGTTTTGCTGTTATATTCGTCCAACGCAATCGCATTTTGATTTTAGATAACAAATAAGTTATTAAATTCTTTTGCAATTGGATTCGTACGCTGGAAAAAGTATGAGAATTGTAAAAAAAAAGATTTTTTCATAATAAAAAAGTTTAATTCTTTTCTATTATATGTTTTTTACAAAAATGTATTTTACACTATTTAATAATTGAGGCTGACATTTTGAAAAGGACACAAGTCCATTTATTAAAAATCGTAGACATTTTTTTGTTTCAAAACCAACAAAAAAATGTCTACAATGCTAAAGAAATTAAACATTGCAGTTGATAAATAAAGAACGTATATAACTTATGCAAGTTTTATTTATTATTTAAAAAAAAAAAAAATTGTAAAGAAATTTCTAATTTAAATTTATAAACTGTTTAAAGTTTTGGACTTGTGTCCTTTTCGAAATAGCAGGTTTAAATGTATAAACTTTTAAGAAAGTTGTAGTTGTAATAAATAAACTTAAAACTAGCGCGATCAACAAATTTAATGTAAACTAGAATTTTTTATTTTTGTACGTATTTTTATTTCAATCGAATATCAATGAAAAGTTCTTCATTAAAAGTTTTTGAAAGCAGGTTTCTACGCTTTAATTTTGTTGTATTTAATTTGGGAAAATATAGTGGCAAATACCTATGTTGTTGCAAGGGAAAACTTTCACAATCTTTTAAATTTAGAAGCGAAAATTATAAAAAGTCTGGAAAAAAACTCAGTATAAAATTTTACTGATGCGCATGAAGCTGCGATTAGACTTGTCTGTTCAAGATCTAGCATTTAGATTTTCAAATTTTCAATGTTCAAGTATATTAACTACCTAGATTAATTATCTTGGAAACAATTTAAAATCTTTTCTTCTTTGGCCAACTCAAAAGACAAATTTTTTAAAAAGCAATGCATTTTTCTGGTTAGTAAAACTATGTGGAATGTGTAATAGACTTCACTGAACAGAAAGTCTAGAAACCATCCGATGCGAAGACACAATTTTAAACGTTTAGTACTTAAAAAAAGTTGAAACACAAAAAAACTAGTTCCCTCAGCTTTTTCTGCGAAGCTTACGTTGGCCAAGCTTCAGATAGACTTAAAACAGAGCTCTGCAATGTTATTAGTATGTTTTCTAAATGATCTGTTTGCTTTGCTGATAAAGGTTTCAATATCCAAAATTTGCTTTGCTGATAAAGGTTTCAATATCCAAGATTTGCTTTGCTGATAAAGGTTTCAATATCCAAGATTTGCTTTTAAAAGAAAAGTTGTATTGGTTCCTCCACCTTTAAAAAAAAACATTTTGTACGAGCTAGTCTACTCAGCATTTTGTACAAGCTAGTCTTCTCATTCTTCAAATATATTACTTGATCACGGGCCCCCGCGTAGCAATCAATTCGACGACTTAAAAAATTTAAGATATGTAAAAATGAGTTACCACTAACAATGCTAGATCTCGTTAATCACATCCCAGATAGCAAGCTCATTGTAAGTTTTAACATTGGCTAATTGAGCAACCGCGGCGCAGTGGTAGCGCACTTGCCTTCGAAACAAAGGATCCGTGGTTCAAACCCCACGTCTAGGCAAGTTTTGCGATACGGTTTAGGAAGGAGGCGTAAACTTCTAATAGAATGCTCCAAAATAAAATTTTTTGGGGCACCAAAATAAAAATTAAAAAAAAATTTTTTATCCGTTGGGCCAACAATTAGCCAATCTTTTTTTTCGGCGTAATATTTAAATTCTTCAAACCGGTTTTTTGCGATAATCGTTCAAGGTTGAGCCAACATTTAGCAAACGTATTATTCGACCTAATAATTTGCTATATAAATTTGTTCTTACAAATCTGTTCTTAATGCCGTAGCTCCGTTGAGTCAATATTCGGCCGATGTTGATGTTGGTGTATTATTTTTAGTTTACTTTTAAAACATTTTTAAAAATGGTTTCGTTTTACAAAATTTAGAAAGACTTTGATATTATTTTTCTGTTTATTTAAATTATAAAGTAAACAAAATAAGCTAAATTTTTCTTAGAAAAAGGTTCTTAGAAGGTCCTCATAAGAACTCGAATTCAAGAGTTTCTTGAGAATTGATATTTTATTTTTTTTAGATAATGAAATATTATTTAACAATTATGTTAGGGTTCATTTTTGAAAATTTTTGAGTAAAACGATTTTTTTCGGATTTAGTAAAAACTTTCGAAAACTATCGAATAGCTAAATTTCGAAAACTTAAATTTAATTTTGAAAAGTCATACTATATTCGAAAGAAAGATAGTAATTTCGATATACTAAATTAATTTCGAAAAGTTAAATAAATTTCGAAAAAAAATTTTTTCGATAAAATGAATTTTTTTTTAAATGAAAATATAGTTTCGAAAAGTGAATGTCTATTTGCGCATTCAGTGAACGCGGACGTTTACAAAAACTTTTAATAGCACGGACGCCTACAAAGTGAAAAGTACATCATGCAACGTTCGACTGTTGGGGAGTACATGCAGGGAATTGTCTCTAATCCAACTTTTAGGATTCTGTCTTTTTTTTTACCCTCAAAATTTATGTTAATCATGAAAAATAGTTTTTAACCTACAGCAGCTAATACACTTAGTTAAAATAACTATGGGCTCAGGTTAAACTAGGGATGGAACTTTTACTTCCTTTAAGTGAAAAAGTAAGTTTTAAGTGTAAAATATGAAATACCTTTACAATTAAAATTAAATTATTAAAAAATTTAATAATAAAAATAATTACATTAATCTAAAATTTAATTATATAAAGTTTTTTTTAAAAGTGCGTATTAAAAGTAATTTATTTTTACAAATAAAAGTAATTATCATAAGTAACATAACAAAGATACTTATAATTGAAAATTATTTGCCAAAGTAAGTAATAAAAAAGTTATTTAGATGTTACTTAAATAATTTTGAATTTTTAAATTAAATCCATCTTATTACCGTTGTTTGTTTTATTATGATTTTGTTACTGCTGATGCAGTTCTGCAATTGTTAAATGATTTAGTTTTAAAAATATATTTTATCACCAGAAAAGCTTTATCCCAGCAAACATGACAACGTTGAATCAACGTTGAAAACCGGTCGCAAAAGATGTTGCGGAAACGTTGACAAAGTAATCGATTTTGCAAAGATATGTAACGTTGTTTAATAGACGTTGATTAAACGTTATTGCGTAACGTTGAAAAAACGTTACTAAATGACGTTACAAAAGCGTCGCAACTAAACGTTGAAAAAGCGTTAAATAAAAAGCGTTAAATAAACGTCGCAACTTAGCGTTGAAAAAACGTTACCTAAAAAGCGTTGCATAAACGCTGTTAAAGCAGTCTATTTTGCAAGGATTTGTAACGTTGTTAGTAAAACGTCGATTTAACGTGACTCAAAGACGTCGAGTAAAGGTTGAAATATAACGTTGAATCAACGCTTAAATGCGCTGTCTAAAATATCGCAAAATATTATTAAACGTAATTAAACGTGGCTATAATATATATTGAATTGGCAAATAAAACTAATTTGTAAGTTGAACTCTGCCCTCGCAATATTTCCAAAATCAATTTTTAATACAAACAGTAATACACAATGATAAATAAAAAAAAGCTTAACATATAAAATTTATAGATATATATATAAAAATATAAATGTTTTCTTTAAAATTTATGTGTGTGAGTGTTTGCATATATATTTATGCAATATATAAAAATCCAATTAACAGGATATCGTATCGATAAGCCAGGATATCATTGAGATACAGAATCTAAATCAAAAAACAAAACTTGTTACATTAGTAGTCTGAAAGCAAATGTAAAAAAAAGATGTTATTAAATTAGGATAATTATAATTAAATTTAAAAAGTAAATATATATGTATATATATATATATATATATATATATATATATATATATATATATATATATATATATATATATATATATATATATATATATATACATATATATATATATATATACATATATATATATATATCTTATTTATATATATAATTTATAACTATAGCTCAGGTATCACTCCATTGACTAGTTTTTAACTATATGTGTGACACCTGACTTTATTTATGTGAGTTTATAAATATTATTGTAAATTTTCATATCTTATGGTTGAATAAATGGATTATTATTATTATATATAAAATATATAGATAAATAAATTACATATATATATATATATATAAATTATATATATATACAAATTATATATATATACAAATTATATATATATATATATATATATATATATATTATATATATATATATATATATATATATATATATATATATTTATTTATTAAACGGTAAACTTCTAGTTATTCGAAATGGCACTTATTAAAATTTTCTGCTTATTCGAAGCAATTTTTATTTCCTGTGAATTTTCTTTAACAAACTCATGCAAATGCTGTTATGCAAAAATACAGTTATTCGAACCTGCAGTTGTTCAAAATTTGGGCTATTCGAAACAATTTTTGCTCCCCTTAAAGATAAAAAAACACATTTAAGGAACAAAAAAAAAATAAAAAACGGACTATATTTTCAATTAATTGTAAAATATTTATTATTTTACATAGATAAAACTAAAGTAGCACCAAATTCCAAGGGTCTTTTTCTTTTTTACTTTCTACTTTTATTAAAATTTGAAAGAAACTTAAAGTAGGTCATTTTAAAGAGCATATTCAGTTATTCAAGTTTCGGGTTATTCGAAACAAATTCTTATACCCCTTGGAGGTTCGAATAACCGGGAGTTTACTGTGTGTATATATATATATATATATATATATATATATATATATATATATATATATATATATTATATATATATATATATATATATATATATATATATATACATAAATATATAAATACGTATATATATATATATATTTATATACAAAAATAATTTTGTATATGTTTATATATATATATATATAAATATATATATATATTTATATATAAACATATGTATATATATATATATATATATATATATATATATATATATATATATATATATATATATATGTATATATATATATATTGATATACAAAAATAATTTTGTATATATATATATATATATACAAAATTATATAATTTTGTAAATATATATATATATATATATATATATATATATATATATATATATATATATATATATATATATATATATATATATACAATATTATTTACGTCATAATCTATATAACTGCAAAAGTTTTAAGTTTTTTTTTAAATTTGATTCCAGAGAAAAAAAAACAACATTTATAACTCTTTTTAACTCAATGCAAAAGTAACTCTATTAAATGAACTTTGATAACTTAGAGTTTTTCTGTCTAAAATAAATGTGACAAAAGTAAGAAATATCTACATTTTTATTATGAAATATAATGCTTTGTCAATAACTATTTACTTAAAAGTATTAACATCAAAAATATTTTGTTAAAGTTATTAACAATAAGCATTTTAAACTATATTTTTTGGAATTTATTTTTAGAAAAAGTTAAAATAATAATAATGGTAAAATAAAAAAGGGCCTAACGTACAAGCAATGTGATGAAAAATATCAAAAATCAGTAAGTGGTGTTAGGAAGATGTGTATAAAGTATGAAACAACTGGTTCTTCTAAAAATCAGAAAAGACTTGGTAGCCCCATTAAGACTTCAACAATAACCAATATCCTAATTGTACTGATAAAAAAAAAAAATTAAACAATAACCTAAAGGCAGATTGTTGAAAATCTTAAATTAAATGATTCCTATCGAACTGTACAAAGACGACTTAATTTAAGTGGTTTAATAAATTAGGTTGTTTAAATAAACCTTCTCCAGAAAAGTAAACCCCTCATTAGTCGTATAAGCAAAGAAAAACTTTTAGCATTTGCAAAACTGCATATTGACAAGTTTGAGGCATTTTGGAGCTTAGTGTTATGGACTGATAAGAATAAATGTCAAATACTTGGCTTAAAAAACGACAAAGAGTTTGGCGCAGACCTTGTGATGCACTCTTAGATAGAAATCTTACAAAAACAGTCTCGCATGGTGGTTCGCCTATGGTTCGGGGATGTTTTGATTCAAATAGTGTGGGACAACTGGTAAATGTTGAATGTATAATGACAGGGAAGCTGCATGTGGTTGGCTTTCAAAAAATTTATGTCAATATGTTTAAGAATTGATCGCAAATTTTTTTTTCACCATGACAACGACCCTAAACACATATGCAAAGCGACACAACAGTTCCTAAAAAAAAAGTAAAGCTAACATCCTCAAATGGCCGCCACAAAGTCCAGACCTTAACCTTGTTGAAAATATATATGGGCAATTTTGAAATCTAAAATAATTGTAAAATAGCTCATTTCATTTAATAGAGTTACTTTTACAATGATTTAAAAAAAATTATAAATAATTTTTTTCTTGATTACAATCAAATTTTAAAAAAACATACAGTTTGAAGTTATGTAGATTCCAACATAAATAATTTTGCTTTTATTGTTAGAGTTCTGAATTTATCAACAATGTTAATGCCAAACATGTATATATATATATATATAATATATAT
>NW_025896153.1:62500-65458 GCF_022113875.1 Hydra vulgaris | reverse complement strand
GATTTATTAATCTTTTTGGTGAGTTTAAGATTTCCGCAAATGTTTTTGTAAAAAAATAATTATATTTATACTGATACTAATTGAATAAGAGATGTTTTGAATAAGATAAAGTATTTTAATTAACACTTTACATAGAAAAGAAGTAGTAATTCACAAATAAAACGCTATAATCTAAACTAGATAAAGGAAACAAATTAGTAAAATTTATATTGCATAATAAAAGTAAAGTTCTAGAAATATTATTTAATGACACTCGAATATCAGATTAATAAAGTATATTAAATATGGACAAAATAATTAAGAGGCCATCCATAAAAGACGTCATCCAAATAAGGGAGGGGGGGAAGAGGTCGAGTTAAAAAGGACAAAAAAGGACAAGGGGAGGAGGGAGGTTGTCAGAAAAGGACGTCACTTTATAGATTTTTTATTTTAGTTTAATTAACATGGAAAACTACGTAAACATGTGTTTTTAAGAAGATAATGTATGAGAAGATAATGTATGAGAATATTTTTAATTTTATTTTTCAAAGGTGTAGCAGCAGATTCAAACATCATTGCGAGATAAGATAAATTTTTTTGGAGTTAAAAATAAGGGGGGGGTTCAGGATTTTATGACATCATTTTCAAGGGGTATAGGGAAAAAGGACAACCGGTGACAAAGGGGGGGAGGGGGTCAAAAATTGGCTAAAAAAATGGTGACGTCCTTTATGGATGGCCCCTAATACATATCTATTTGCATATTTAAATTATTACACAAATAAAAAAATTTATAACATAGCTGTTTTGTGAATCTGATAATATTGATACGCTAATTTAATAATATTAATAGTCGAATTACGTCATTTTCTAGGCTTTTCTATTTTAAAGTAGTTTCTAGGCTTTTCTATACGCGGGTTTTTTTTTAATTTTATTTACTAACAACCCGTATTACGGGTTGCTTACTGCTAGTGTTAAAAAAGACTATAAAAAGTTGTTTTAAAAAATATGAATTTTACGTATTTCAACATGAGTTTTTTTATTTCTTTAATTATTAAGTAATTTGCATAAAGTTAAAAAATTAAACCAGAGTCATAATATGAAATAAATAACAAAAGGTATAGAAGTTTGTTAATCAAAATAAAACGCAAAACGTCTCCTTTTTTTAGATAGCTCTACATTTAAATGGTTCTCAAAAAAAAAAAAAAAAAAAGTTGCGTCATGGTTTTAAAAGTCAGAGATAATATAATACTTTATACTTATCTCAGAAGTTAACTTTGCTTTTTAGGTTCTATGTAATGTTTCTATATAAAAATTTTACTAAAATCCATTTGTTTTAAAAATTATTTAAAACTTTATTCTTTGAGTATTTTAGGTCTGCTTTTTATAACTTGACTGTTACCGTATTCAATACTTATATTTATTGAATATTATTCTATACTCATATTTATTTTTTAAAAAACTTTATCACTTATCCCATTAGATTTTAAAATCCCTTTTACAAAAAATAACAAATGTAGGAAGCCAAAATATAAAAATAAATCAATAAAAGTTAAAAGAAAGAGTGATTAAAAATAAAATCGAAATTTACTATTAAAAAAGTTTCTGTGATGGCTTTTATCTCCATTTACAAGTTTATTTTATAAAAAATTAAATAAAATTTTTTACAAAACATCCAAAGATTTATAGGGTGAGTGAGGCATCGTGAAACATGAGGCATCATGATGCAATGTAATTGTAAAGCCATCTAACCCATGTAACATTTTAACATTGGCCCACTGCTAGCCCAGAGCTGACAAAAGCAGTGGCCTAGTGCTGGCTGCCGGCATTGGTCCTGCATCGTTTTGATTATCGGCCCAACAGCGGGCCAGAAGCGGCAAAAAGCATTAAACTTGCGCTGGGCCGACATTAAAACTATCATTGGGCCAATAGCAACATTTGCAGAAGGCCGATAGTAAAACTTGTATTACGCCGATAATAAAACCTTCGTTGGGCCGATGGTCAAACTGGCATTCTGCCGTTATAAAATTTGCATTGGGCCGATAGAAGAAAAGTTCTTTGGTCTTATTAAAAGTAGGATACATCCATAGCATTTTTTTAAATTTATTAGTTTTATTTACATTAATCAAACTAAGTAAATCTTGCGAAATTTAGTAATTGGATATAGAAAAAAAAAATTAACAATTAAAATTATTAAATTTAATAAAATTCAATGTTTTCATTACAAAATTAAATAATATTTTAACAATAAAGTATTTTCAAAGTAATAAAATATTGGTAGTCTGTTTACTTTTAGATTTTTCATATCTTCGTTGACGGCCACCATCTCTATCTACAGCTTGTCGAAGCCAACTTTGAATATTTTTTTCGAAAGATGCATCTTTTGCATTAACTGAAGAAGGACTTTGGCGGACCGCATCTGAGTGAAAACCAAAATTAACAAAATATAAATTCGGGTAACATGTAACGTAAAGTAACATGTAGCAAATCATATTTTTGTTCATAACAATTATTTGCAAAAAGACAATGGTACTATAAGAGTGAATAAAATATGACCAATGAAAACAGATAAAGTAATGAGAATTTAAATTAGAAAAGTACATACCTTCAACAACCAATTTTAAACGTAACTTTTCAAAACCATGCTTCCCGCAAACCCCTTTCCAATTAAGAAGACAAGCAAGCTTTGTTGAAATGAGACGTTTCATAACTCGTCTCGTCGTGTCAACCTCATCACTGCCGCCTACTTTGGAGAGTAGTTTAACCTAAAATTTATCAACCGAATTCAAAGCTTATTAAATTTTCATAACATTTTGGAGTGTTAACATTGATTCTTTAACAAAATTGAAAAAAAAGAAAATCAACCTATTAACCATAGAGTAATTTTAAAATATAAAATATTTATATAATATGATTATAAATAGATTTTAAATGCTACATAATTTAAAATATAAAATATTTATACAATATGATTATAAATAA
>NW_025896153.1:15000-60000 GCF_022113875.1 Hydra vulgaris | reverse complement strand
TTTTATATATTATAAACATCAAATCTTGTATACAAAAATAAAATATTTGTATTCAAAAATTGAATACAAATATAAAAAACTATATATATATATATATTTTAGTAAATATAAAAAAACATATTTGTATCCAAATATTACATTCAAATACATGTTTTTTTAAAATATATACTACTGTGATCAAAAAGTAAGGTGAATTTTTAATTTGAACTTCCCGTCTTATTCGAATCGTCCAATCTTTTTTATTTTTAAGTTGGTAGGAATGTCATTAACATTTGCGCCAAATTACATGTTAAACTCATAATTATTTTTTTTTTGTTTACGCTTGTTTCTGAAGTACCAAAAGTGCATTCGGCGATTTTCACGATGTCTAATTTTGTTGAGCAAAGAAGTGCTATTAAATTTTGTTTGCGGAATGATATTTCTGCTGCTGAAACGTATCAAATGTTGCAAAAGGCCTTCGGTGAAGAGACTATGTCTCAAAAAAATGTTTACAAGTGGTACAAAGACTTTAAAGAAGGCCGAGAACGTGTTGATGACTTGGAACGCTCCGGACGATCATCGACTTCGATTGATGATTGCCACATCAACAAAATCAAAGAATTGGTGCTTGCAAATCGTCGGTTAACCATTCGAGACCTTGTTGACATGGTTGGAATATCATTTGGGTCAGTGCAAGCGATTTTGAAAGATCATTTGGGCCTCAGAAGACTCAAATCACGTTTGGTGCCGAAATTTCTCAATTTCTTTGAAAAAGAGCGTCGCGTTAAAACGTGTGAAGCAATGCTTTCTGACTATCATGACGTCTACAAACAAATTATTACTGGCGATGAGACTTGGGTCTACGCATACAACCCTGAAACAACCGACCAATCGAGTGAATACTGTGAAAAAGGCGAGCCGAGACCGAAGCAACCACGTCAAAGTCGCTCAAAAATCAAGGTCATGTTGACTGTTTTCTTTGATTATTGTGGTGTCGTGCACTACGAATTCCTTCCAACTGGCCAAACTGTCAACAAGGAATATTATTTAAGCGTTATGCGACGTTTGCGTGAAACTATTCGCAAAAAGAGACCGGAATTATGGGCCAATAACTCTTGGATTTTGCACCACGATAATGCGCCTTCGCACACAGCACTGGTTCTTCGTGAGTTTTTCGCCAAAAACTCTACCCATGTTGCTCCACAACCACCGTATTCGCCCGACTTAGCACCGTGTGACTTCTGGCTGTTCCCAAAGCTCAAGAGACCACTCCGGGGAAATCGTTTTTGATTCTTGAAAAAGAGATCCAACGTGAATCGGCACGCACATTGAAGGCTATCCCTACCGAGGACTTTTTGGCATGCTTCGAAGACTGGAAAAAACGTTGGCAAAAGTGCATTGGGGCCGGGGGGGATTATTTTGAGGGGGACGAAACAGATTTGGAAGAATAAATAAAGATTTTTCATTTTATAAAAAAATTCACCTTACTTTTTGATCACAGTAGTATTAAAAAAAGTTTCTAATAAACAAAATTGAATGTACGCAACAAGTGTGTGTATACAAATGTGGAGTATGCAAGTCATAGTAGTTTATATAGTAAAATTAAAAACAAATCTTTTTATTTAATTAGGTAAAAGAGGTACAAGAATATAATCAAAACCACTTATTAAGCATATACATTTTTTTACACTGGAAAGCGGAGCAACACTTAGAGTATCTGATAACCTAGTAGCTTTGTAAATGCCAATATGGCTAGAAGGAATTGGATATTCAAAAAAAGCAGATAAGTCACAAAAACCATTGAAAACAACAAAAAGTTTTTCATCTACTTGTATAAGATTCATAACTTTTCCATAAATATTGTTAACGCCAATATAACTATCGCACAACTTAGACATAGAGAGCTTAAATGAACTAGCATGAAACACCATATACTGTTTAACTTCAACAGAATTGTATTTTTCAGAAATAGGACCATTAGAGTGCAGTTTTTTACAAATAGGAAAATCATTACAAATTGGCTGTGTATAACTATTATTTCTTTCTTTGAGTCTGTTGACAACTTGCTGTAGAGGAAGACGAGATGAACGTACCAACTTTTTTAACTTGTGTAAACTATTTTCAAAAGGAAAACAACTAATTGTGTCCTATGGGCCATACTTTTCAACATCTGAGGCTAAATGAATTAAAGAATGCACATTGTACACAAGAAACTGGCGTCCATATAACAACTGAGAATGTTTAACAAAGCATTTTAGTAAGTTATCAGCATATGCACAATATTCCTTGCATAAAGTTGGATGACATAGACAAAATATAGCAACTGAAAGTAACATGAAATGATTATAGACAGCAGGATCAAGAAACTGTTTTAATACAACAGGCCCAGTATAAATAAGAAACTGTCTGAACTCTGTAGCTTTCCATCGCCTAATTTCATCTAAGGAACGAGGTTTTCTTTGAAATTCATTAGGTATACAAATTTGCAAATTAATTAATGCACTTGAAAGCTTTTGAACATTCGCAGCAGGCAAACGACATTTTAAATTACCTGAAAGCCAAGACAAAACCAACCTTCGAACAACACCAAGGCAAATCAAATGCATGTAGTCAAGAGGAAATTGACTAACTAAACCCAAGTTGAGTTTTTGCAATGGTGATGGTGCATCTCTTGTATGATGATCTTCATCTATGTGTTCATTGAATGCAGTATCAGTCCTCAATGGAACTTTACTTTCTGGCAATATTATTTTATGAAAATTATAAACACCTCGTTGGTTACATCTTTCACACGAATGATATCCACTATGTGATTTAATGCATTTGACAAAGGCTCGTGCAGGTGCATCACACAGAACACAATGAATGATAACCTTTATATGTTTTTCATTTACGTTAAATCCATTGTTTTGAAGGTGTAAAAACTCATTTACAAAATCATTCATGTATTCGTCAATATTTTGTGGTTTATGCGGCCCTGCATAAAGTCCAATGATAAATGGTAACTTTTTGATTCACATATTATCCCCGATATCGGCCAGAATTGGAAGTTTGAGCTTTTGTATATAGATAGTCCATCGATGTGAACTTGTACTTGGAGGAGTGTATGTTGTTTAGTAAGTTTAATATGTCCAGTAGTAATCTGATAAAGTATTGAATTTTTCAAGCCAAAATGATAATATTGGCCCCCACTAGTACACGAAACAATGACATGGTTAGTAATGTTGTTGATGTTACTAACTGATTTAGTGTGTAGTAAAGTTCTTGGATCCTTTGGCAAATTGGGATGAAGTGGATGCAATATGTTTAAAAGATTTTTTAAAGCTAAATTATTAATATTATTATCTAATGCCCACTGACCAAGATCTGATGATAGACAATCTTCGATTGCAGAAAAGGACTCTTTGCTCTCATTATCAGAACATGAAGGAGAATGTAAGTCTGATGGAGATGAAAAATCGGAAATACCAACATAATCGTAATCAGTGTTAATATAACTTTGTAATCCAGCAATGTTTATGGCAAAATTAGGTAGACATATATCATTATCTAAATTAGTATCACAGGTGTTGATTTGACTATCTGTAACAGTTGTACATTTTGTAAAATTTTGTTCAATCAAAATAATATTACTTTGTGAATTGTCGAATATGTTTGTAAGATGAGTAGCAACCTTTTCAAGAATTTTTCTTCTCTTAGTAGAATAAGACTTTCCACTATTCTCCATTTAGTTTGTGTAAATTTAGTTATGCCATTTGCCGCGCTTTCGGTTTATGAATTCTGTTTTACTAATAGCATTTGGTAGCCCTTTTATTCAATAAAACTTGGTCGGCCCGTTATATTTAATAAAACTCAGTCGTCAGTCTCGCATATGTCGGGCCAATACTAAATGCCATTACTATATCGACATGATTTGCCGGCATTAAACTATGCACTCGGCCGATGCGAATGTTGCATAAAATTATTTCCGACAGTTTAGCATATATTGGGCCAGTGCCATTTGCCAGCAGTAAACCGATATATGCTTGCCGGCGGTAGAACTCGCGTTGGGCCTATACCGTAAGTTTAAAAATGCTACGTGGGAAAGAGTGGTGACAACCACTTTCATATGGTACAACAGTTACTACTGGGGCTATGTTTGACTAAAAAGTTGTATTATTTGATATCATTAAGCCTGCAATGGATAGAACTTGGCTTTTATGATTTAATGGCAATGTAATTTATTACTTTTTAAAGTTGCTAATTTTTAATACATGTTATTCAATGCGTCAATCGGCACGTAACTTCATATGATAAACTATAATCCATAGGATCTAACTTCATTTAATAAAACTAATAAAAAAATAAGTTGAAGTGATTGTTTTGTATAAGTAAGTATGGGGTAACCTAATATAGCATTGGTAGGGGCCTTTAAACTGTAGAACAGTACTCTGTTGTGTCTTAGACAATTCAAAAAACTATTTATTCTAAAATTTGCTGTCAATGTTTAAGAAGCTTATTTAAATATAACACTTAGAGATAAAATTATGATACATATTATATGATATGCCTCAATAAAAAATAGCTTAGTCATAAGCTATTTTTTATTGAGACATATGAATGACATTTAAAACAATATATTGAGGCATAAGAATGACATTTAAAACAATATATTATCTGGAATTCTAAAATGTGGTTTGAACCATCGGATGCATTATTTGGGTTTTAATTAATAACTTGTTTTTCTTTCAAGTAAAAAATGTGTGTTTTCTTTGAGTTTTATACTTTTTATTTACTTTTTAAATGATGCTTATAAATGATGCTTACTCATAAAACCTTATGGGTTTATGAGTACTGTAAGTACTCGACACAAGTTTCTAATTTTATTTTAAGTAGTCTCACAAGTTTAACCTGTTATATTTTGGTAGTTATTAATTAAATTATTAAATTTAATTTTCTAAGTTTTATTCTAGAAATAAAACAAGTTGGCTAAAATAAAAAACTCTATCCTCTTTATTATAGCTTTTAAGGATAACTTTACTTGATTTTTTTTTTTAATAGGTAATTATTTATAAGAAGGAAAGACTAAATTATTATAACATGCAAAAACAAATATAAATATAATATTTCGACTGTAAAAAAAAACAATGCAATGTTAACATGCCCAACTTATGCAACCTTTTCCCCTAATTGTTTTACGCAACAACAACAACAACAACAACAACAACAACAACAACAACAACAACAACAACAACAACAACAACAACAACAACAACAACAACAACAACAACAACAACAACAACAACAACAACAAAACAGTTTGTTATTCAATTTTATTAAGTCAAATCTCAAAACAATGTTATAATTATTTTTTAAAAATACAAAATTTTAAAAAAATAAATAGCAGAAAGATATTATTAATTTTGTTAAAATATTAGAAATTTTACTATGTTTTGCCTTTATTCAAAAAGTAATTAAAGCTACTGCAATTTAGGACTCTAAACTGGGTAAGTCAATAAAAACACTGGGTAATTTGAGCATCCTTATTTTACACAAAAATAGTACGTTTAAACATAGTCAAAACTAAATGTTTCTATGCATTTTTTTCAAACACAAGCGCTACGAATTTCTGGCTAACATATTTTGCTTTATGAAAAATTAAATTTTTATTTAATTTTTATTAAATTTTAGCACAGAAGTTTTTCGCCATGGATTTATAAAGCGTGATAATAATAAAATATTTTAACAAAGAAAAAATTAAATAGCGTTTTCATTAGATGATAGCCGCTAATTATACTAATTTCTGTTATCGTCACAGAAATTCGTTTCAAAAAAGAAAAAGTAAATATAACTTCACTGCTTACATCTTTTGCAATGCAGTGTTTACAAATATATCGAGTTTATAGTAAGTTATTAAATTATTATTTACCAACTCTTTTCCCCAAAAGGGTGACAAATTCTTGTTAACAGTTCTTGTTAACAGTTAACTAGTACTTGTAATATCTTACAAATATTATTATTTATCAAATTACAAATATTATTAATTATATTATTAATTATCATTAATAAGAACTTGCAAGATAATAAAACAGAAGTCAAGTTCTTGTTAACAGTTAACTACTATTTGTAAGATAATGAATATATTAAACAAACTGATTTTTCAATTGAAAAGAGCTTTTTGGAGAAAACATTAACTGTTTGGTTTTTTTTTTTAGTTTTCTCCGGTTTTAAACAACGCAAGCCAGAACATTTTTGACCGAATTTGAATACCTGACAGGCTTTTCGTCAATGGAAACATAAATTTTTTTAAATAACTGCAATTTTAAGTAACTTGCGGATGTTTGGGTGCGTATGTAAAAAACTCTAACTACAGGGAATATAAATCGCTTCAAATACGCTTTCAGTCAAAGGAATTTTTTAACCTTTGGATCGTCCATAAATTACGTAACGCGAAATTTAACTAATAAACAAACGAAAAAGTGTTAAAGGTTTTCCCGTCTTTAATTAAACCATGTATAAACAACCCTTCAAGTCCAGCGAAAGCCGCCGCTCAAAAGAGCAAAATATTCTCCTACTTATCTTAGTTTTTAACAAAAAAATAAAATTATAGAAAAGCTTGTTGCAAAATTATAGTAAAGTTGGATGCAGTTGTGGAAAATCTTAAATAGCTAAATAAAGGAAGGTTTAATTTTTTTTTTTTTTAATTTACACCTACCTTTATTTGAGAAAAGTGAGATTCCTTCTCAGTAGGCACGAGACGTAAAAAGAAAACATTTAAACGTCTTTTGGATGTTTTGGACGTCTTTTAGACGTTTAAAAACGTAATTTTTAGGTCCTGTGCCCACTGAGTTGAGAGTATTTAATCATTAAAAAATTGTACTAAGAAGACATAAACTTAGATTTAGATTAAAGAGTTTAAAACTAAACTTAGACAGTTACTACTAAAAAAATAATTTACCTCAAAACTATTTCTAAACATGCAAAATATCCTTATGATTAATCTATCAGTTAAATAAAAAGTATATTAATTTTAGAAACGCTTAAGTTGAATGCTTTTTTTACTTTTCAAATTTATTTATGTTTTTGTTGTTTAATATGTGTTGTTGTTCTATTTATTTTTTGATTCTTAGACTTTGGTTTTGTAAACTGTAGTTTAATATCCAAAAAATAATAATAATAATAAAAAAAAATAAAATAGTTATTAAAAAATAAATTGATGATTTTTCAAAAAATAATAAATTTTTTTAAAAGAATATGTTCAAGTGAATAGCGCTTCTTGTTATTTTTTAATAATATGATTTCTTTATTACTTTACCAACTGTTTCAATGGCATTTCTTCTAATACTTGATAATTTATTTATTTTAAATATAACACATAAAATACAGCTAAGAACTAATTTTTACTAATAAGTACGAAATTTTTTTACTAATAAGTAACTAAATTTTTACTAATAAGTACTATTTTATGTGTTATATTTTAAATAACTTTACCAATTTTACGTTTGTTTATTTTATATTGTCAACGGAAGTGCCTATTTTTATTTTTAAATGAAACTTTATATTTACGGAATTTATCAAGGGGCTTGGCGATAAGACATATTATTCTTCTTCTCTCCCCTGCTACAATTATATCTTGTTATTTACATACGGTTTGTATATAATAACACTGCAAAAATAAAAAAAGATAATATGAAAGTAGCTTTATGATAAAGTCAGTGGCTCTGCAATAAGTTATAAAACAAGATAAAGCAAAAAAAAAAGACAATACAAAAGTAGTGGCTTTAACCCCCTACCTTTATATTGTCTAGTTTTATATAATAAAATTTATCCATAAATCATTATCTACTTATTTTATACTAGAAATTTAACGTAATCAAGTCTTAGTGATACATATACAGCAAATATGTTTTAGAAACCAACGAAGCGTTTTTTGCAATCTAAAAATTGATGCTACTGCAGCGTCTTTTTGAAGATTTTGTTAAAAATATGTTAATGTTGTTGTCTGAAATATAGCATTTAAAAATTAAATAATAAACTTAAAAAATTAAAGTTCAATACTATGATTGTGCAATATCTGAAAAACGTTTTTTTCTTGACTATCCATATAGTCCAAAATAAAACAAATACAAATAAGCAATATTAGTATTAAATGAAAGAATTAAAATTAAAAGAAGTAATTAATTTAAAAAATTACACCAGGATTTATCAGATATAACTTCCAGACATGGAGCAAACTCCAAACATTAGTATGTTTCTACTTATGTCAAATAATGGGGCTGTGCATAAAATCCCCCCCCATACCCCCCTCCCCAAACGTGTGGGACAACAAGTTGGTATAAAATTTTTTTTACTAATCTCAGTTAGACTTATATTCATTCATAGTATTATCTCTCAGCGTTTTAAAAATATGACCGTATAAAACTTGTAACTTTATATGGTCATAATTTTCGAACGTTGAGAGATACTATCAAACTTGATATCACAAAAACTAATATCATATAAAAGGGGAGGTCGTCCAAAAATTGACAGTTTGACAAAGGGGGGAGGGGTGGGAGGTCAAAAATTAGGAAAAAATTACTGACATCATTTATGGACAGCCCCTAAGAATAAACACACTAATGTTTGTTCTTAAATACAGCAAGTGTGATTGACGCACTCAAACATCTGTTTGCAAAAATAAATTATATTTTTATAGTTCTTTTTGAACTTCAAAAGAAGTTCAAAAAACCTATAAAAATGTTTCAGTGCGTTTATTCTTTTAACTAAAATAGGTTTAAAAATAAATGTAAAAAAATACCTTCAAATTGAAGGTATTTTTTTACTTTTGTTTTTAAACCAATTTAAGTTATAAGAATAAACTACTTCTACCGGTAATTCATTTCAGGAAATAATTTTGTAATTCTGGAGATAAATTTGTAATTCAGGTGATAATTTTGTCGAGAAGCACTATTAGTAAATTCAGCTCGGTATCTAAAGTTGTGTCCACGTGTCTAAATTTGATTTTTTTTTTTTTTGTATATTTATTTGTTCTAATAAATCGTATTCATGTAAAGTTAGATTTACTATATCTTTTTTATTAATGATTTTACAAATTTTTATAAAGTTACGCCGAGTTAAAAATTTTGTTAAATATTTTTTTCATATGACTTTGACTAAACATCTATTTATTTGCATAACTAAAGACACGCTTTATCATACCAAGTGCTCGATTCGCCTTAAACGCAGAGCTAATTGCGACCTAAGATTGGCCGAAAAACAAATATCTTTTTTTTTTTTTCTCATATAGACTTTTCGAAAGTTATTAAATTGTCATTATTCGAATTAGGTATAAAGTATTAGTGCTTCGGATTGTTTTTCTCAATATGCAGAGCATGACACTTTTTACAGTTACTCATGGTAAGTAGTTTTTTGAGCATTCAAGTTCCTTGAAAAAGTCACCTTAAAGAGCTGGTAAAGAGTTGTTGTTCAGAAATTCAGATGTGTTAGCTGTTCTTTATAATAAGTTTTATAGAATAATAATGTTCAACTTTCAGGATACAAAAGTTAACAGAAATCAAATTTAAGTAATATCTTACTTAAATGTGATTTTTGTTAACTTTTGTATCCTTCTGTAATAATTTGAAAACGTTGGAATAAATTTCAATTTTAACAAAAATTTTAAATCTTTATCTTTATTTAAAAGTATTATTATAAGAAAAGAATAAAAAATTATGTATCAACTTAAAATCTTTTTTCAAGCAGCGTGTTGAAGCGAACAGACGCGTTTTTTCTACAGCGTGTTAAATTTTAAATTAAACATGGAAACCTCATTTAAAAATATAGAAAAATTAATTATCAAGAAGTTGGAGGAACAAAAGATATGTATATTACAAGAAACAGAAAAGTTGTTGAAAGAACAAGAAAAAAGCTTCGCGTCGATAATGAGTGCAAACTTGAAAATATTAACGGAAAGAATAGAGAAAATTGAAATATATGTAACAAATAATAAATCCAATATTATGAATATCGAAAAAGATCTGAACGATGTCAAAACAACATTAAACTTCCAAGAAACAAACCTTATAGATAAAATAAAACAAATTAGAAAGTGTTATGACAACGAAGTAAATATGTTGACCAAAAAAACAATCGATCTCGAAAACAGATCTCGACGAAACAATCTGCGAATAGATGGAGTAAAAGAAAAAGCAGGTGAAACCTGGACTGAATGCGAGGATACAGTTAAAGATATTTTTAAAAACCAACTAAAAATAAATAGCGAAGTTGTTGTAGAAAGAGCACATAGAGTAGGCAAAACAAAAGATAGTAAAATACCTAGAACTATAGTTCTGAAACTTTTAAATTATCAAGACAAGAACAAGATTCTTAACGCTGTTAAAAACTTGAAAGGTACTGGTGTATTCATCAACGAAGATTTCGCAAAGGAAACTATCGAGAGTCGCAAAAAGTTGTGGGAAGAAGTCAAACGTCTACGCGGTGAAGGAAAGTACGCCATTATCAAGTATGATAAAATTTTTTTGTAGAGAATTTAAAAATCCCATCCCTAACTTTAAGTCCTAAAAAGAAGCCTTTCTAAAAGTAAATGCTCAAATAAAATTATATTTAAAAAAAAAAAGCATGGCTGGAATCAGTGACTTTGAATCCATGCGTTTTAACTTTAATGAAATAAATGATGTAAATATAGACCCCGATATAAACTATTCCTACGAGGCGCTTACGGATTGCTCATATCACTTTCCAAGCGATTTAGGAGGGTTTCTTTTTAAAAATGTTTATGACAAATGTTTAAATAAAATTATGATACTACACGTTAACATTCGAAGTCTTAATAACAATTTTGAAAAACTTTTAAACTTGTTAGAGGAAACAAAAAATCGTTTTAATATAGTTTGTTTAACTGAAACCTGGATTTCAAATAACATAGATAATACTTCGAACTTTTATATTCCTCATTTTAAATTAATTTCGTTTAAAAGACAAGTAAATAAACGCGGCGGAGGAGTCATTATATATGTGAATGAAAATATTGTTTATTACGTTAGGAATGATTTAAGTGCTTCTGATAGCGATAAAGAAATTTTGACTATTGAAATTATGAACAATCAATCTAAAAACATATTATTAAGCTGTTGTTATCGCCCACCTGACGGCGTGAGCGAGAACTTGAGCATTTTTTTTGAACAAAGTATTTTCAAAAAAGGTATTAAAGAAAACAAAAAGAACTTCATTATTGGAGACCTAAATATGAATTGTTTTCTTTATAATGAAGATAACAAAATTAAAAACTTTTAAGACTCCTTTTTTGAGGCGGGAGCAATTCCTTTAATAAACAGGCCAACTAGAGTAACAAAAAACTCGACGTCTTTGATTGATAATATTATTACAACAGATATATTCAACAATAATATTCAAACAGGTATCCTAAAATCTGATATAACTGACCAATTTCCAATATTCTTGACAATTAATTCTGAAATTAAAAATAAAATAAACAAAATTAAAATCCGCATTTTTAACCATACAAATATAAAGTTGTTTAAAAACCAACTATCGTTACTGCACTGGAAGCATATTAACTTCAATGACAATGCAGACAAAATTTATGATAACTTTTATGAAACCTTTTACTCCGTTTATGACGCAAACTTTCCTATTATTGAAAAGACAATAACTCCAAAATATAAAAATAACCCCTGGATAACAAAAGGATTTAAAAAATCATCCAAGGTTAAACAGAAGCTGTATATAAAATATCTTAAAACAAAATCATTAGATAATGAGAAAATATATAAAAATTACAAATATCTCTTTAAAAAAGTTCGTAAAAATTTGAAAAAAAATTATTACACAAGACTTCTAGATAAATTCAAAAATAACACAAAACGCAATTGGCAAATAATGAACGAAATTACTGGCAGACAAAAAAAATGCTCAGGTTCTCTTCCCCAGATGGTTATAGTGGATAACAAACGCATATGCGAACCAAAAGCTATAGCTCATGAGTTTAATAAATTCTTCACTGACATTGGTCCTAAACTAGCAAATAAAATTCCTTATACCAAAGCAACATTTAACGATTTTCTAGTACAGATGGATAATTGCATTAGTTCCAACAAATTATATTCTGAGCTAACTTTTTATGAATTCGAAAAAGCATTCAAATCCCTTAAAAAAAACAAAGCAAACGGAGCAGATGACATAAACGGTAATATAGTTATAGAATGTTTTGAACAATTAAAAGATATACTTTTTAAGGTTTATGGAGCATCTATTCACCAAGGAGTTTTTCCGGATCAATTAAAAATTGCTAAAATTACCCCAATTTTAAAAGAGGGAGATCAAACAAATATCAGTAATTATCGTCCTATCTCCGTCCTCTGCACATTCTCAAAAATACTAGAACGCATTATGTATAATAGATTATACAATTATTTCCTTTCTAATAATTTGTTATACGCCAACCAGTTTGGTTTTAAAAAAAATAATTCGACGGAACATGCAATTATCCAACTTGTACGTGAAATTTCAAATTCTTTTGAAAAATCTAAATTAACATTAGGTGTTTTTATCGACCTATCGAAGGCGTTCGATACTGTAGATCATGAAATTTTGATACAAAAACTGAAATACTATGGAATAAATTACAAAGTTATAAAATGGTTCCGAAGTTATTTATCTAACCGTAAACAATTTGTTTTTAGTAATAGTTGTTATCCAAATGAGTTCCTAAATGTTTCATGTGGCGTTCCCCAAGGCTACATTTTGGGACCACTGTTGTTCTTGATTTATATAAACGACCTAAATAAAGCCTCAAATTTAATGAGTATAATGTTTGCTGATGACACCAACTTATTTCTTTCCGATAATGATATTTACAAACTCTTTTCTAGTATGAACGATGAACTTAAAAACATATCAAAATGGTTTATATGCAATAAGCTAACTCTTAACAGTAACAAAACAAAATGGATTCTCTTCCATCCAATCGCAAAAAAACCTTATTTACCCCAAAATTTACCAGAAATCTTTATTGATAATACTGTGATAAAAAGACACTATGTCACAAGGTTTTTGGGTGTTTTTCTTGATGAAAACATCACATGGAAAGCGCATATTGACTATATTAGCACAAAAATTTCTAAAAGCATTGGAATTTTATATAAATCGAGAACATATCTATGTAAAAAAGATTTAACCCAACTATACTACACATTTATTCATACCTATTTAAATTATGCAAATATTGCTTGGGGAAGCACAGAAAAAAGCAAATTAAAATGTCTTTACCGCCGTCAGAAGCATGCGATCCGTTTAATTAATTTTGCGGATCGATACACTCATTCCAAACCTTTTTTTATTGAAATGAAAATTCTTAATATTTACGAACTTAATGTGTTTAATGTTTTATGCTTTATGTATTTGTGGAAAAATGACTTATCCCTACCTATCTTTAAAGTTCTCTTTTGTGAAAAACCAATAAATAAATATACTCTTAGAAATAATAAATTTTTGCATAAACCTTTTTGTCGAACAAAGTTTAACCAGTATGGTATTGCTTATCGTGCGCCATATCTTTGGAATGAAGTTGTTTTGCCAAACTTTAATATATTTTACACTTTTCCAATTTTTAAACATAAACTCAAAAATTTTATTTTATTTTCCGATGACATAATAAGGTTCTTCTAATTGTAATTATGTACCTTTATTTAGAACTTTTTAATTGTAAAATACGTTTTATGTTAATTGTAAAATACGTTATATGTAACGACTCTTATTGTTTTACTTTTCTTTTTGTTTTACTTTTTATATGTAACGACTCTTTTTGTTTTACTTTTTATCTTTTTGTTTTACTATTTACTTTTACTGTTTATTTTATAAATAGATTATATACATTGTAAATAATTATGCTAAATGCTTGTAAAAGGTTCTGATGATAAGATCAGTACGATCTTCTTTCAGAAACCTTGTTTGTATTTGTTAAAGTATTGTATTACGACAAATGTAAACTTAAAATGTAAAAAAAAAAAAAAAAAAAAAAAAAAAAAAAAATATATGTTTTTTTTGGTACATATTTATAAATGGTAAATAACAGCAAATCATTTTATAATTAATTTATACAATTTGATTAAAATGAAGGTCATTTTTATTACTAGAAAGGGAATAAAATCACAAATTGAGACATTTAAAAGGATAAAAATGTTATTGGGCGGCATTAAAACTCATATCGAAGTTAACTAAGAAGACTTGAATTTCAGCCAATTTTTTTTGAATGTAATTTTTATTAGTTTCAGTATGTTTCAGCCCTATTTACAGAAACATACAGAAACTAATAAAAATTACATTCAAAAAAATTATTTCTCTATCTAAAAAGTAGTTTTTTCTCAACATTTTTATGGGAAGAAATGTACTTTTTTAATATATTTTCCTTTTTACTCTAAAAGCCTCATTAATATTATAATAATTGATATAAAATAACAGGAAGTTTACAGCCATTGTTTGAGAAATAAATTAAATAAAAAAAAGATCCGTCAAAATAAAAAATATTTTTGCAAAATTTTTTTTTTCAAAAATATTTTTGCAAAAAAAAATTTTGCTAAAATGTTTTTATTTTGCAAATTATATGCATGATCAGAACATTTTTATATGCAATATTCGCAAATTTGGAACTGTTGATCACTCGTGATTATTTTCGGAAAAAAATTAGAGTATATGTATAAGACAATTAATTTGATATTTTTAGTAAAAATTGTTACTTTATTTATTGTAAGATATTAAAAATACATCAATTTATTAAATGTTGTAGCTAATTTGTATAATAAAACAACATTTTCTATCATAAAATATATATGCAAAAAAAAACTGCATAAGCATCATTTTTAAAATTGCAAAAAACACATCAACGGTTTTTAAAGTTTGCTATAAATATATTTATGGTAAATAAATTTATTTAAACTCTTTTGTCTGTAAAAATAAAGTTTAAGTATATTTTTTTATTTTATTTTTACAGACAATATAGACAAGGAGTTTAAATATTGGAGTTTAAATTTTTAACTCTAATATTTAAACTCTTTGTTAAAATTTTTTAAGTATTTCACTAAAATTATTTTTTTAATTGTTTTCGTATTTTTTTTAATTAGTCAATTCTAATTCTAAAAATTCTCTGTATCACACATAAGTCAGCAGGGTCTGACTTGCTCTAAGGAGCCCGGGGGGAGGGGGAAGATAAATAGGGCCTTAATACGTTGCAGAAAACAGTAACACGCAAGGGCCCAGGTGCTAAAATATCACCCAAAACCAGAAGAAGAAATGCCACCTCGCCAGTCAGACCCTTTTAGTGTTAGTACAACATTAGTAACAGTGTTAGTAACCGATTAATCAAAAATCTTAAATACCAATTTTTTTTGAAGTTTTTAAAAATACCCAACATATGTTATATTATTAAAATGCGATAAAAAGTCAATTTAGTTGGATATTATAGGAAGAAAAAAAAATGAAAAATTTTTGTTTTGTATATTTATACTATTTTTACTATTTTGCATCTTTACACTATAATGTGCAACGCAAAAATTTTAAAATTTTTTTTATTATAAAATTTTTTATTTTAAAATTATTTAAGCTTGATTTTACGAAGTCATTGCATAACAAAACAAACCCATAATAAAAACTCAAAATGCAATAATAGAGAAAAAACGTAAACTTGTAAATAATGTTTACAGAAATACCAACATCTTGAAAAATATACGCTTTGAAGCAGTACAATACAGAGGCGATTCTAGGAATAAAAAATGGAAGGCGGAGGGGGGGGGGAAGGCGATACTTACAAAGTACTGACTGACTCCATTAAAAAAATGTCCTCAAAACTAAAATTTATCAAACTGAATGCTGTCAAATATCCGACTAGCCGACTAAATTCGTAAAAAACTGACTTTAGCTTAAAAAAATCACCGTCATTTTCATTCTCTCATATTGAGCATTTTATTATACAATATTTGTTAAAATGTGTAGTTATTATTTGAATAATCTTTTTATTAGATACTGTCTTTATTTAGATATAGATTTAAAATAACGTATCATACAAAAAATATGCTTAAGCTTAAGTATATTTGTAAACCTCCTGAAAAATTATAGTAGAATTCCCCAGATTTGTCCTTCTTTTTTTTTATTAAATGATATGTCCGCGGAAATTTCTTTAATTAGCCACAAATATCCGGGTTTTACTTGAAACTTAACCAAAAAGTTTTTCGCTAAAATAAAGCATGTGTTTTCACTAAAATCACATGCTTTATTGCACTATTATGCATTGATTGCACTAAAAACTTTTCAGTGCAATCAAAGTTCCTTTTTGAACCAGGGTATTTAAACCTGTCAATAGAGAAAGAAATATATCGTTAATTAAGTTTGTGAGTTTGAATGATATAGCTTTAAAGCATTTTAGCGCATTAAATGCATTAGTGTGTTTTCTTTTAATTTTCATTAAAAAAATTTTCAATACTGTGTAAATTTGGATTGTAAATACGCAGCTTTCTAGACGTTTTTAAATTATTTATTTTAGCAGCATATTTCTTCGATATGAAATAACGTTGGAATATTACAATTTGAACAATTACAATAATGTACAAATTGAATTACTAATGCCAAACAGAAAAACACAGTTTTCATCAAAGTTACAAGAGAGACATCCATCCTTCAAAAAAGGAGAAAATGAATATGAGACGGAGTGTTTTACTTGTGACACATTTGTTTCTGTTGCAATCAAAGGTAGTTATGATCTTGCTGATGGTATAGACATAAAAAATGCATCAGAGGGCAAAAGTCATTTAGCAAAATGACTGACTTTTTTTGTACACCAAACTCTAAATCAGAGGATCAAGTTACACGAAGAAGCCGCTATTGCATTTCACACAGTAAAGCATCATTAAAGTTACATATTAAATAATTGTACCTCATCTTTAGTTGAAATAATATTTTCAGATTCTGAAATAGCCAAAAAGTATTCATGTGCTAACAAAAAACAAAAATTGAAGCAATTGTTGATCATGTACTTGCTTCAAATGCTGTCTCATCTGTTTAAAAGATATAGAAGAACAAAAAAAACTGTCTATTAAAGTAGCTACTAATAGCAGTAGTCGTGAGGCCATTAAACTGTTTTCTATAGTAATTCAATACTTCAACTCGAAAAAGGGTGGTTTACAGTCTAAACTTTTAATCAAAAAGACTGCAAGACTGATCGAAGTCGAAGTTTTTTTTTAACTGGCAATATTTACAATTCAAACTTTAGAGGTGTTTAAAAAAGGTGGTAATAATGTGTTTTTCCATTTAAAAAATGATATACCATATCTTGTTGGTATCAGGGCCGACAACACCGGGGGTCTTGATACCAGCAGGTATTAGGGACCCTGGTGTTGTCGGCCCTTTTTTTTCCAGAAAATTCTAGATATGAGGCGCAAGATGAGATAAGGTACCAAGTCTATATTTCTAGATTCAGAGATATAAGCGTTATTAATTCGGATTCAGAGATAGCGTTATTTATCAAAATAAAAACATAAAAATTAACTTAATATTTTCAAGGTTTTATTTTAATATATAACGCTTATATTTCCGAATCCGAATTAATAACGCTTATATCTCTGAGTTTTTTGTTGTTGTTGTTGTTGTTGTTTCATATATTTACAATAAAGACATATCACATTTATAAAAATTGGCCGAAGCAAGAAGAAGACATTAACTGTCTTATCACCGAGCCCTTTTTACATATTGTCCGTGTTTATATATATAACTAATAACGTAAAAAAGTACATAACTTTTGTCAAATATTATAATGACTTTTATATGGGTAAAAAAATAAAGTTTTGTATACTAATACAAATATACTTGATGAATTTATTTGTAGAACACTTAAGTTTGCTTAATCAATAAAATTTAAACAAATAATAATAAAGTAGAAGTCTTGTCATCCAGCCCCTATAGTAAGCGTAAAGTACTTTTAACAAATTTCTCATTATATAAATTTACAAATACTCGTTATATAAAAACAAGTTAACACATTATTGCAACAAAAATATGATGCATTTAACAATTTAATAAATTTAGTGCTAATAAAAGCGCTTATTCTATTTTAAAATTACCTTTTAAAAAAAATATTGAAAGTCTATTGTATTGAAATATACTAAAAGTATTAGAACCTGTTTGAAATTTTTCTAGAGAGTAGTATTTTTTATCGGAGTTTTTCATAAGGTCCTCGATATTGAATTCGATAAAAACTTAATTTTAAATTAATTCTCGGAACAATAAAGATATTCTCTGAAAACTTTGTTGGGTACTTATGAATCTAGAAATATAGACTTGGTACCATATCTCATATACCTGAAGAAATAACTCTAAATTAAACATAATTATACCCGAGGCTGTTTCAAAAGTTTCAAATGGTTATGAAAACTATTTTATTTTTTTAATTATTTTTGTTTCTTCAGTATGTAATCAGTAAAAATATATTATTTATTTATTATTATTATTTTGCCGTTGATAAATATTACAAAAAAGAAATTAAAATAAAAGAAAATCCTGGCCGGAGCAAGAAGAAGACAGGTTGTCTTATCACCGAGCCCCGTCACACAAACATTTACATGCACAATAAATGATAAAAGACATAAAGACAGTATAAATATTAAAACAAAAACAAATCAAAAACTTCAGCAATAAAATAATTTGTTACTAACAATCTTCCAGCAGAATAATTTTAAAAATAAAAAAGTAAAAACGACAGAGAAAGAGGCTCAAGCTTAGCAGATAGTCCAGGTCCATTTTACTACGAAACTAAAACTGCTATCCAATCATCCGAACATAATGAGTTTTTGTTTAAAAAATAATTATAAACTGAAACTTTCATGTTGTTAAGTAAAAAATTTTATGTTTTAGGTTCATTTTTATATGGATTATGTCGTAGACATAATCCATATAAAATAACAAGAACAATAAATAAAAGCCCTCGAACTGTAAAAAATCTAAAAACTAGTTACTAATTATGTGTTTAATCTTTTAAATACATAAAACAGTTTTCAATCATTTTGCTGCATTATTGTTCTAGTTTATAATTTTGGTGTTTTAAGAAAGTGGCATAAGCTAGTAATTATGTAAAATTAACAACTGCTAGGACTTTTTGGTGTCATTATGAACCAAATAAAAAAGCAATAATTCCACTAAACTCAAATTATTAAATGTAGATAAATTAGACATATTGTAAAAGTAGGCAAATTATTGTTTGCAAAATTGAAATTATGCCATTTTTAACTGCATGCACTATGCCATTTACAACTGCATTCAAAATACTAGGATCAGCTAATTTTAAAATTTCTTTATTATATATGAGTGAACATCAATATAGGGGATAGGCCCCTATGATGGCATAGCGCCTATGATGGCATACCGGTCATATTTCCATAAATATTGGTTAGGGCAAAAAAGTGATTAGACCATCATGTCTATACTGACTTTACATTATTTTTAGTAAAATACATCCCTTATGCACAAATATTGCTTTTATAATCAACAAAAATTGATTTTGGGATGTCCTATTGTATTTTTTATCCCTTTAAATATTTAAGATTGTGATTTTATTATTAACTGTGCAGAAATGAAATTTTCATGCATATTTTTTAAGTTTTGTGCGTTCAGTGGAATAATTTTTTTAATTTTATCTTTTTAACTAGGCAGGCATATCTTGTTTAAGTGAAAATGGTGACTTTTTCCTTTGATGGCATAGTTAGGTATGTTGCAATATTGACGAGTTAAGAAAACCATTTTTTTTCATAAAAATAACTTATTTTAACTGTTAAAAACATATCATTTTTATTGGTGTTTTGGTAAATAGTAATAGTTAATTTCAAAGAATTGAGAACTTATCGTGACACTGTTGGTTTGTTTTGTTCTATATAGGGGTTTCATCATTATTTTTTTATATAATGTTAGATTCTTTACTTTTTCGCGGTAAATTTTTTTACTTCAACTCATTTGAATACCAAACAGACTTATCGCTAAAATTTTGAATTTTATTAAATAATGATTTCATGAAAAAAATATTTTACAATTTACTGTCATAAATGTTTTTTTTTTTTTATATAAGAAATCAAGCAAATGGGCAAGTTAAAGAAAGTTTCTTATTTTTGAGTTTTATTTTCCTAATATAGTTTTAAAATTTTTTTAAGTTTTTAATTATCTATCATAAGCGAAAAAAGGTTATAAACATAAAAAAATTTATTCGCAAGCGAACGAAACTCGTTTGATACAAAGGTTGCGTAAGTTGAGCATGTTTTCAGTGTAATGTATTTTGCTCTCAAAAGATTACAAAACGATATATATATTTTTAAGAATAATGATAATTTAATCTTAAGGAACTAGTTCCCTAAGATGAGCTTTTTTTAATGGAACTCATAAAAACTCAAAATAACAAAAAATAATCTCAAAAAAAATTAAACAAAATTGTATCTTTAATGACTATACTTAAGTAAAAAATAGTTATCTCAACCATAAAGAAAAAACAATGATAAGTCTTTCCTTTCTAACGATACTATTTTTTTGAAAAAACTTTCGCTCTTGAAATACCAAAATAAGCTCCGCGGAGAATAATTTTAAAAAAACGCGCTTTTCTTAATAAAAAGCCGCATCTCATCTAGAGCGTCTAAAACCGTATCATCTTAAGCAACTTCACCATGTACTATCATAATTCAAATAGAATGACAACAGCTTATGTATTATCTCATATAACCCATGGAATTAACAGATAAGCATAAAATATTGAGGATGTATTAATTTTTTGATAATCTTGTTTCGTTTGGACGTAATTACAAAATATTGAATAATAAAAAATTGGAACGGGGATGGTAAATTTTTTTAACAGTAAAACAATCAAAGAATAATAACTATAAAACCAAGAAGTTAAAATAAATTACACCGTCGAGCTTGTATGAATATGCTTAACCAAAAAAGTTCGCGAAAAAATCATTAGCCTACCCGTCAATGAGGTTATACCATCTTAGGAACCTGATCATCTTACGCAACCTTCCCCTACAAATTAATACTCATTTAAAGTTTGTTCTCTATGTAGATAATGTTTTCAACTTTGTGTTGCGTTGATAGACCTTCCTACCTTTTTTTTTTAAACAGTGAGGTTCGTTAAAATAAGCTTGTAAATCTCGTTAAATGTAAAATTTTTTTTTAAAAGTATTTTTTTTTAAACAAGAAAAATTAAAATGGTATGATAAGTTGTATATGATAAATAAATAACTCATTTTTATTCATTATGTTTAGATTCGCAAATTAATGTTGCTTTTTTTTGAAGTTTGTTTCAGTTAATCAAAAAAAATCAGTTGTTCAGTTAGTTTCGTTCTTTTTTTAGAATGCTAAACAACCTTTCCAATTCAGCATTACTGTGAGAAATATTATTCCTAAGGTATCTGAAAAGATCTTAGATGATATTGGAGGTCAACCTTTGTTTCACTACAGAATCGACATTTTATAGTACAATTTTTCTTAAATGATTATTCCAAATACTTTTAACTAATAACGTTTCAACTTGCTCAATGCAAGTAGGGCATAGAACAAACAAACTCGTAAAAAAAAAAAAAAAAAAAAAGCCGACAATTTAAAACAAATCCGATTGGTTGTTAGTGGGAAACCGAATAAATTTTTATTTATTGGTATTTAATTTATGCAAAAAAAGAACTCGAGTTGAAAGTAATTTATTTATAAAGTCAACAGCCTCTGTTTTTTAATTGTTAACGTAATAATTTATTATTTCAAGATGGCCTAATAAGTCCCGAGTATTTCAAAAAATGATACTAAATATCGAAAACGGTTTTTTAAATGGGGCTAAAAGTTATGACTATTTATGCAAAAACAACTTTGGTAGAAAAAATAACACTACCATTGGTTATCTAAATCTAACGTGACATTATTGTTAAACATACTCATTTAGGTGTGGTATTGAAAATAGTAACTTCATTTTTCATAAAAAAATGGTTTTTCATAGCTGCAACTTGACATTGAAATTTTATTATCTCGACATGCACAAATATTAGTATAATCAGGAATGCAAAATCCTCAAAGAACTCCGGCTTAGTATCTCTATTTTTTCCTGGTCTCTGGTGTCCAAAAGCTCTAAACATGTTGGTTTATGATCTGCTAAATAAAAATTTAATGACCTAAAAGATTTTGTTTTTAAACCTTAAGTTCTGGAGTCTCAGAAGGCTAAGTACCTAAGGACTCCGCATTCAAAAAGAGATTGTTCCTCTAAACTAAAAGTCTTAACTTTTTTACAAATAGTATTCCATAAGCGTTTTTATATGAATAGAGCTCCTGGATACCAAAAACTAGGAAAAAGTAATCGATTCAATTTGTCAATTAATCAAATTAAACTAGTCAACTAAAAAATTTTTTTTTATTTAATTTTTGTTTTGCATTGTTTTTTTTTATTTGTTTATTTTTAGGAGGATGGAGGAGGGGGGGGGGGGAATTATCGAATGTTGATGTAATATTATAGGGGAATCACTGAAAGTTTTACAAGTTGTTGACAAGGGGGTGGGGAAGGTAAAAATTGCCACAAATTTGTTGACGTAATTAATGGACAGCCCCCAAGGTACTTTATGTTAAAAGTTGCATCTTTTCTAAATAAAACTACGCTTAACAATTTGTTATAGTCGCATTACTTTTACCAGAAAATAATAGTGGTTAAAATAATCTTTCTATAAATACCAAATATGTCATACTTTTTGATAAAAAAAAACTTACATATATTGTAATTGAATAAATATATATATTTTTGTTCGGAAAAACGTGTATCAAGCCTTAGTTGCAATGAGTGTTACCAAAATTAGCTGAATTAACCCTTATCATTTAATTAAATTATTTAATAAAAACCGTTATAATTGTTAATCAATAAAAACTCAATCGAAAATCTTATCTTACTTTGGCCCCTTTAAAAAGATTATTATAAAATCATTGCCCTATCCAGGTAATATGAGTACCATGTTAAGCTAAATATGCTGTTATGTTTTTGCTTTGCCGCCATTTTTTAAAAAATCAGATTTGATTTATAATATAAACAAACCCATGTTAAAAGCTCTTTGTTGGTGCACGTCTTATAATCTTGTGCATTCAACTTTTACTAGCTCTTGTTGTAACGACAACCTATTTCGAAATTTATATTGTTTTGAGCGAATGTAATTCTTAAAATTTACCGTGAGAACTTTGAATTTACCGTGAGACCGTGAGATTTGTTATCAAACAGTGAGTCTTACGGCAAAACCTGGAGAGTTGGAAGGTCTGCATTGATGTGATATGTAAGTGAAAATTTAAAAAATATTTTCCAAAATTTTATTAAAATAAGTTTCATATTGAAAAGGAACTTGGTACTAAAAGTTGACTCTAGAGTCAACAAAATTGGATTTGTAGTCAGCAAATGTTAGCTAGGGGCCATCCATAAAGTATGAACGCAGGCATGGAGGAGGAGGGTATCCCAAATGCGTACGAACGCGTACAAGAGGGGGGGGGAGGTGGTGTTAAAGACAATGAGTACGAACGCGGTTTGATCTCTCCAAAACATGATTTTTTTTTTTTAAACATTAAATTTCACGTGTGTAACAAATCAGATTTGTCATTTTTTCTGATTTCAGCCACAATTTTTTTTTTATATTCTTTAAAAAAAAAGTCGAAAAGAAAATTGAGTAATTTTGAAAAAAAAAATATCACGTACGTACTCGGAGGAGGAAGGGTCTTCGAAAGTGTACAGGTTCGTACAAGGGGGTAGAAGGGGTCCTAATTAAGTGGTTTTACTGCGTTAGTCTGCAAAAAAATTTGTTTTTTTCTTATTTGGCAAAAAACAGATACATTGCCCCTCTTTCTAACCCCCTCCCCTCACATCATCAAGATCTTTTCTCGAACGACCCTACGGTACATATATTTTTTTTTGACCAAAACCATCTATTCTGTTTTAATTTCTTTTAAATAACGGAACAGCTTTTAAACAGTGACTAAAACTTCAATTACTTCGTTTGAGAAATACTAAAATTATTAGTATAAATTATACTAATAATTTTAGTACTTCTTATACTATAAATTATATAATATGTAACAAAAGGGTCGCCTCATTTATTATAAAAATATTTTTATAATAACATGTTACATAGAAAGTTAGGAGTCGAAGCATAAATTTTTATGGCCAAGATTACAGTCTCCGTAAACATGAACAATCAGTAATGCAGTTTATAATCCCAAACGTTTTAAAAATAACTGAAATAAAAACATTTTAAATACCATCAGAATTTTGTTTTTCCTTTTATAACAAATCTAAATGGATTTTATTCCCTAAAGTTTAGATATAAAAGATTGTGTTTTATTTTTTTATTAAAAGAAAAACAAAACTCTGTTGAAAATAGAACTTTTCATTCGTTTAGATTCTAAACGCATAGAAATTCTATTTTTTTAATTTGAGAAAATTCAATTTACCTTAAAGATAAAAGTGGAAACTTGTATTACGCGTATTACTTACACGTATTCTCAACACGTGTTTTCATGTACACTTATAACAAATTTTTAATCATGTTTTACATAAATCCACTTTTGGAAAAACTTTTCAACAAATTTTAGGTAAACCACTTTAAGTTAACGTTCAAACATGTATTAAATAAATTAAATAAATCCACTTTAAGCTAAATTTTCATCATGTTTTAAAAAAATCTTCTGAAGACGAATTTTAAATACATTTTAAATAAAGACCCCTTTAAAACAAATTTTTAAACATGTTTTAAATAAATCCACTTTAAGAGAAATTTTTTTTTAATAACTTTTAATAACATTTAAAATAAATCTGCTTTAAGCGAACTTTTCATACATATTTTAATAAAGACCACTTTGAGCAAAGTTTCAAACTTCTCATCAATAAATCCACTTTAAGCTAAATTTTAATCAAATTTTATAGAAATATATCTTAGGAGAATTTTAAAACACATTTTAGATAAATCTTTTTTATAAACATTTTCAAACATCTCTTAAATATATCCACTTTATGCTATGTTCATACATATTTTAAAAAAATTTACATTGGTTGAGTTTTCAAACATGTTTTTAATAAATCCACTTTGGGTAAAGTTTTAAACATTTTGAAATAAATCCACTTTAGGCGAAGTTTTAAACATCTCTTAAATAAATCCACTTTAAGTTTTATTTTATACATGTTTCAGCAAAATTAAGTTTTGAAAGCGCGTTTTAAATAAACCCATTTAAGACAAAGTTTCGAACGCGTTTTTATTAAATCTATTTTAAACGAATTTTCTATTATGTTATCAATAAATCCACTTTAGACCATAGTCATTAAAATTCTTTTCACGACTATGATTAGACAAAGTTTACGCATGTTTTTATTAAACCTTACTTAAAAAGAATTATCCCACCCGGTCTCTTTATCATACCATAAATGCCAATGTTTATTTATCTTAACAATCCCGATGTTTATTCATCTTAACAATTTTGATGAAATCTACGTTCGAAAATTAAACTACCTCGATTATTGTATAAAATATTAGGTAAATGTGAAATAGTCCTCTTTAAGTCGATCTAACGTTATTATTTTCGTTAAGTGGATCCTTAACTGATATAAAAACGCTAGGTGGACTTTTTTTTTTTTTTTGCATTTTTTTGGCATACAATACACTCGTTCGCTTAAAATCCATTTAAGATTACTTTTTAACTTGGTTTTGTTTAATAAAAGCATTTTTAATAAAAAATTTCGAAGGTTTTGTAAAATGCCACTTTCAGTAAAGATTTTGACAAAAGGCCACTTAAAGTCGATCTAGCGTTATATATATATATATATATATATATATATATATATATATATATATATATATATATATATATATATATATATATATATATATATATATATATATATATATATATATATATATTTATATAAACAAATAGACATACAGATATATACAACAGCAATCTTTACCTATACTCTTCAAATTTTGTTCATAAAAACACTCTATATCTGTTTTATATGTTTTGTTTTATATTATTTGTATATTTGTCATTATTATAAGCTTTAAAAATATTTATATTATTAATGATATACTTAATGAATTTATTTTTTGAATAATTTTAATGCAAATTTATTAACTTTGTAAGTTAATAACAAACAATATATTATACGAAGTCAATAATTGTTTTTTGTGTTTAATTTACGTCTATTTTAACAAATAGTAAAAAAAAACATAACTGGCAGACATAATAGATATAATATTTATTTTTATATAATTATATAAAGTTTTTTTATATATATATGCAAATATATATATATATATATATTTTGCTAGCCTAAAATAAGTAAGCGTTTTTAGAAAACGATGAGGGAAAACGAAGAATAACGAATGGTTGCTGACCCATACCAAACCCTTAGTCGATGTAACAGCACTCCACTGCGAGTCAGGCTATTTGTCAGTCATGTATGAAATGAAGCCCCCGGCAGCAGGATATTTGACGTCAGGTAAGTATGACATCATCACACTCACCTAACTCAGCATTATAAGATATATATTAAATTAATAAATGCTATGAAATTATTAAAGAGGTTCAAGAATCTAGCTCTCTATTTAACAAAATAAAACCACCAAAAAATTTAAAAGGTCGGCCTATTTTTGCTGGTATAGATTCACCAACATCGCATCTTAGCCAACTTCTTCACATAATCCTAACTCCTATTGTAAAGAAACAAATAACTTTTGTAAAAGATGACTGGGATCTTTTTAGGAAAAATTCTTAGAATAATGGATTCAGATAGTGTTATATTAACTTGTGACATTGTAAATCTCTACACAAGCATTCCACATGATCTTGGTTAACAAGCATTAAAATTTTGGGTTGAAAACATAAATATCTAATAGCCGAAAGATTTATTACTGATTTTATCATAGATTCAGCTTCTTTCATTCTTAAAAATAATAATTTCTACTTTGACAATCAATTGTTTTGCCAGATTACAGGAACAGCCATGGGCACAGATTTTGCACCAGACTATGCTTGTCTTACAACTGGTTTTTTAGAAGAAACAATGATTTTTCCGAAAATTTTACCAAAATATTTCTCAAAAGAAGAAGTTAAAATTGTTTTACAGTTTTATTTTAGATATGTCAATGATGGTTTTGACATATTACCAAAGTATATAGATATTGCTAAGTTCCAAATGTCCCTTACAGAACTACATGATTTAATAAATTTTACAATAGATTTTGGCATTAAATTCGAAGCAAACGAAAAAGTATATAACACAGTTAATTTTTTAGACATATCGGTTATCCTTGAAGACAACAAATAAAAATTAAAACGGATATATTTTACAAAGAAACAACACTCATGACTATTTAAACTTTAACAGTCATCATCCAGATCACATAAAAAAGAACATACCTTATAACCTAGCTAAAAGAATAGTCGTTTTTACGTCTGATTATGCTACAGAAAAAGTACGTCTAACGGAACTTAAAATATGGTTAAAGGAGTGCCATTACCCTGATAATGTAATAGAAAAAGCATTTCATAATGCAAAGTTACAAGGGCCAGCGCCAATGAAACAATCAAAAGAAGTTTTTCCTTTGGTGACTACGTTCTATAGCAATTTAAACTGTCAAACAATTTTAACTGAAGCTAACCTTTTACTTAGTTTATCTGATAATGAAAGATTAAAAAATGTTTTTTCAAATATTCAACCAGTATTAGCATACAAACAACCACCAAACTTACTTAGACAAATTACGCGCTTAAAATTTCACTCTACGTCATCTGTCAAAAAAATGGAATTATTCAAATGCAAAAACAGTCGGTGTAAAATCTGCCGATCATATTTACAAGAAGTAGATAAATTTAAGACATCCAATGGCACAATTTGGAACATTAAAAGTCACATTACATGTAATAGTTAAAGTGTCATTTATTATCTAAAATGCTTCTCATGTAATGGGCTATCTACTTATACTGGAAAAACAAACAATTTAAGAAACCGCACAAATGAACATATTTCCAGTTGCAAAACTGGCAATTCAACAGATAGATTCGACAATCATGTATATGATTGCAAGAAAGTACACAAAACAACTACGGAGCCATTTTTTCAGCTTTATGTTTTTCTCGAAACAAAAAATGAAAATAATTTATTGACCTATGAAAATTATCTGCATAAACAAAAACATGACACCTTCAAGTAATACTTCCTTTTATAATAACATAACAATGGTAACTCATAGTTACAAAAACTGCTATTAACTACTTCTATTATATAACTTTTTACATAAATCAAAATCATGATAATTACATTTGCAACAGTACTACTAATGATCAATACTGAAAGGCCTCTAGTACTATTTAATATTTTCTTAGTAGTATTTTAATATAAAAAATTGATTCATTTTTTAAATATTGTTGTTTTGCTTGGCTTCCTTTCCTTCAAATTGTTTTAAATAAATTGCTTGCTATATATATATATATATATATATATATATATATATATATATATATATATATATATATATATATATATATATATATATATATATATATATATATATATATATATATATATATATATATATATATATATATATATATATATATATATATATATATTTATATATACATATATATATATTCTGATTTTTGACTCGCTATATCGCAAAAAATTTGTCTTTAGGGTAGCTAAGGATAATGCAATGAAAATAATTTTAAGATTTTACCTCTGGTGCAAGCGCATTGCGCATTAATAATTCAAAAAAAATTTCCTTTTTATAGTTTTCTAACAAACTAACTGAAATTAAATAAATTCTTTAACAAATATCTAGAAGTAATTTAAGTAGAAAAATGTATTGGAATGGTAAATAAGAAATCTTTTTTTTATTATTAAAAAATCATCATTTTGACTGAAACTTTTTTTTGAAAAAATATATTTTTTTAACTTTTCTCTTATTTTCAGAAAAAAAAAGCATTTGGTGTTATGTGTAGTTCTTATAATGTCATTCCTGGATTGAAGCCAGCTACCTTTTGTTAAGTCTCTGTTCCAAGCTTTGTGCATTGTTCTAGTCTTAAGTGTGCCATGGAAACTTTTCAAAGATTCACTTAGCCGCTGTTTCACCTAACTAGATATTTGACCAAATATCAATATTTGAGTGTCTTTGCAGCAAAGGTGTCTGCAAAAGCGTAGCAGTGTCCCAGTCAATCATCTCTGTATAGTCGGTAGCAAGAAAACTAATTTTGGGTGGTTGAAAACACCTGATCAACTTTCTTCGAGAAGCTAGGTTTTTTGCCCTTATAATTCTTTTAAAATCGAATTTTCTAAGATAAACCCGTTTGTCTACTACCATTGTCAAAAGCAAGTTTTTTAAATGTGCAAAAAAAACGTTTCTCTCAGTTATTGGGTCTATTACTTTTAGCTACATTTGTGAAGTATTTTTTTTTTTTTGTATGAAACCATCCAGGGACATATAACTTTAAAGGAAAAGAAACTAAGATTTTTTGCTCCTCTGTTGGAGTTTCAAGGCATAAATACAATAGTAAAACTCTGTTTGCAGTTGTTAACTATCTTGAAAGTGTTATTGTTTTAGGTTCACGAACAGATAAATTTTCAAAACAATTGCCTGATTTAATAGCAGACTTATATTCAGCAAGAATTGCTAATCTTTGCTTAAAATGTTGCGGTCAATATCTGGAATTTCTCGATTGACACTAACAAATTTTTATGTTTTGTCAACAAGAAGACTGTGATCATATTAGATTACAAAATTAAAATCTTGCAAAACACTTGAGGCAATACCTGCTGTTGCTCTGTTTAATAATCCATAGTAATCGCTAGTCAGAGCAGTATTTTTCTTTGTAATTCGCATCTGCAATGATGGCTTAGTTAGTTTAAATTCTTTTTGTTCTTCATCGATGACTTCTTCGATGGCTTCGGAGGCATCACTATCAAACTCTTTTTTCTTTAGTGTTTCATCTAAATGGTTTGCGCATGAGTGTTACGATAAAAAATTATTTGGGGACAGAGATCTTTGAAGTTCAGCAAACTTCTTATCGCGTCTGTGTGTAATTTTTTTTTGTTTGTTTTACCTCAACACATTCAATTTTACCAATACCACACATTTTTTTGGAAGTACAAAAGTTTGAATATAATGATGGGGATTATTTTTTTCTTTTTCACACTTCAGTTAATTGAAACAGAACACTCGTATTCACAAAATTCAGTGACCGTTTTACATTCGCAGTCTAATTTTATTTTACATTTACACGCCGAGACATCAAATAAAAACAATGATTTTTCTTTTAATCTCCAACTATCTTTTTGAACTTTCTTTTCTTTTATCACGCATGAAAAATTTCATAAGATTACGATAACTGTCATGGTAGCTGTTTATTAATTCGATAAATCTTTAAGTCGTTACTGTGGGTATTGAAACAACGTCAAATACTGATTTAACTTGTTTGGCGACACAATTTGAAATATAAAAAAAAAATTTGTTTGTTGTTTGATTTCAAGGTTGGTTTGTAGTTTTCATTAAAACAACGCTTGAGTCCTACTTCATAAGTTAAAAGTTTATTTACAGATAATTCTAATAGATGACAAAAAATCGGGCAGTTTAATTCGCTACGAGTAATTTTGTTAAAAACAGCCATGACAGTTTGGTTAATAATATTAAATAATCAAAATTTATATCAAAACATATTGTTATGGCGAGAAACACATCAATGTTGCAGCATATTTTGGGAATACTCTAATGCGAACTTTATTACGAAAATGAAATAAAAAGCGAGTATTTATTCAAATATTCAAGTACGATGCGCTAGCTTCAGACGTAAATTGTTTCTAATATCTTTTTTTGAATTTTCCTTAAATACTGTTAAGGCATGTTTTCTGCGGTATAGCAAATCAAAAGTCGAAAAAAAATTTTTTTGGCCTACCCTAGTAAATACATTGTTAACGAATATTCATTAAATTACAAAGTGGTAAAATTAAAAAAAATAAAAAGTAAAAAATAGAAAAAATTATTAGAATTTCAGCATTGTAATAACAACGCTGAAATTCTAATAAACTGTCTCATCTATGTATTTAAATGAAAAAACTTTATCATGCAAGTATTGTCATTAATATATTTTACTATTTCGTTAAAATTTATTCTATCTATTCAGTTAACCTTGTATAACTTCTGTACAACATTTTAACAAAGTGTTTTTAGAATTTCCGCATAAAATATCAGTAATTAGCAATACCTTTGATCTATAACAATGCGTTAAATGTCTATCTATTATTATGTCTCTAATTACGCTAATAATATTAAAAAGTAACGATAGCGAATTTTGATGACTGCTTACTTTCATTTAAAATAAATATTGCATTTAAATTGAAATTATAGTGTTAAGGTTGACTAAAGATGGAAAACTTATTATTAGAACTACTCAAAAGATGGATAACAGAATTTTCCACCTTTTTTCTGTTTGCAAACCTTATCTATCGCTGTTACAATTTAAATAGCAACTTTATTTATTGTCCGACAGTTTAATCATACAAGCGTTATGTATAGGCAGTGGTAGGAATACAAAAGAACTTCTCGTTAATAATTAATAGGTCTAAAGAAAACTTCCTTTCTAATGCATCGTGTTTAAAACGCACGCTAGAAACCTTATATCGTACTACGCAGTGGTAAGAAAGAAGGTTTTTAAACAGTGTACTGCTTAAAAACATGTCACATGAATAATTAACGAGTTTAAAACTCATAACTTTGTTTTAAATGATATGCTAAACGATTTCTAAGGTTAACGTTTCTTTAACTCCTAATGTCATCTTTAAATTGAAAGTAAACTTTAATGCAGATTTTTTAGTAAGATTGCAATGATCATTTATAGAGTAGATATTTTGGGAACTTTTCTAGAAATCGTGTTTAAAATTGTTTTTGGAAAAACTTTTCTCTTAAAAATAAGTCATAAAAACTAATGAATTGAAACTCGCATGTTAAAAGTAGGGGTGGGGAGCAGTAAAAAAAACTACCGACTCCGACTCCAGTCGTTGAAATTTAAACTTTGAAATTACCGACTCTATCTCCGACTCCGACACTAATTCCAAGTTTTTTGAAAAACTCTTTGAGTACTTTAAAAAATAATATGCAATAAGTTAAATTTTTTTTTTTTATGAAAAGTTCTTTGAGTTTTATATGAAAATAAGGTCAACTGAATATTTTTTTAATGCACGTGCAATACCGAGAACTTTTACTAATGGAGTTGTGATTTTGTTCAACGTTTACGACTCCAACTCCAACTTATCTTAAAATGTTGCGACTTTGTGACTCTGGTTCCGACTCCGACTGCACAGCCCTTGTTAAAAGTTTTTCATACTTAACTTTTTTTAATTTTGCTATGTTAGCAAACTTGCTAGCATTTGTACTAACACTGTCTAGAGTTAACGCGTGTATGCTTAAACTCTCTGTTATTATACAACTTTAACCTGTATACTGGGATACAATTTTAACCCTACCGTGATAGCAAATGTTTTTTATAACCACAAGGAACATGTCAACTCAAAATTTTTGTAATGAAAAAAAAAAAAAAAATAATAGTTTAAAGTGGTAATATACGTTCACAGTTCAAAATCGGAATTGAAGGATTTAATGGCAAAAACAAAAACAAATACGAGAAAAAGAGTTGTTTGTTCACTGGGGTGGCTATCACAGCCTTGGGGAGTTAAATTCAGCAAAAAAGAGTAAACACAATCATTTCAAAACAATGTTTATTAAAATAACAGCATTAAAGAAAACTCAGTTCATTACAGTCTAAATATGTGCAATAATAAATATGAAACATCAAGTTGTTACTAACTAAAAATGTGCATACGTAATATTACCAATACAGTTAAGCAAACTCGTAAACATTGATTACCAGCATCATTTGTTCCAATGGATGAACCATAATAATCCCAAACTTTACAAACTCTAGTTTCTAAATTATGAAACGTAATAGAAATGACAAAAACTTTTTCTAATAAAGAATAGTTACTAAAAGAAAATATCATATGCCTAATTAGTTTTTACAAGTTTTTGTAGCTACTTTTTTGAAAAAATATTTAATTTAAGTTTTACATGATTCAAAAGAGAAACTTCTATCCCAGATAGCAAGCCTAGATTCGCCTAACGTAAGTTTTAAGATTGCTGAATTAGTTTTATTTTTGATAATATCTCTGATTTTAAGTAGCTATTTAAGTAAAAGAAAACAGCAATAAATTTAAAGATTTATATTAAAGTTATATCATAGGTGTAACTATACTGCTTAGCCGTAACAACTTTTGTTATGGATTTTTAAATATGTTAAAAAGGGTTTATTTTTAATATTACTTTAGAAAATGTTATAAACTGTTTTTTTCCAAATAAGAAAATTTTATGAAAAGAAAATCACAACGTTTTTTAACTATATAATCTAATTTTAAAATTTTAAAATGTTATTATTTAGCAACCTTTTAATTTAACTTGTATAATTTATATTTATAGATATGACTATTAAGCCAAATGCTAAAAGCGGGTAAAAATGCTAAAACAAATTAATTAAATTGATACTGGAAAAGAAATTCTTAGTCTAACAAAACATTTTTGTTATTTCTTTTATATTAGTGACTAACGTCATCATCTTGAAAGAACCCATGCTTAATCTTAAATTATGTTGAATTTTAAGAATTATTTTAAACAAAACTTTCGGGTTTGTACAAAATATTGGCTGGGAAAAACAAATTGTAGTGAGTAATTTATGAATCAATATCTATTAATTGCTACGGACGGTGCTTTATATAATTATATTTAAGAAAGCTTAGATAACTAAAATTATTATTCTAACTAACAGTTAAAGCCCAACAATAAATCAGGAATCACTAAATACTTGAATAAAGCAAGAACCAACATATTTCAACAAAATAGAATTTTACTAAATATACTCTTTTTTACATACTTTGCTAAGAAATATTATTGTCCTGGTATTTATTAAAAAATCCAACTTAGTCTCTCTTTGTTTATCTAATCAAGCTGGCCCAATAAATAAATAAGTTAAATAAAAATAAATTAAAAAGTCCATTAAAAAAAGGTTTTTTGTCACTACTACATAACCTCAGTCTTGCGACATTGCCGCTTTCTTTCCGTAACAATCATCTCTACCAGCATGTCAAATGTTTAACTTTTAATAAAACTGATGAAAATCTAAGCAACACACTTGATCTAATTATATCAGAATCAAATAAAAAATATAAAAAAGTTTTAAATGAACCTTGTCTTTGTACAGCTTCTCAAGGGCATATATCTCTTAGTTCGCAGCACAATTTAAGCATTAGTAATCGAAACAGTTAGAACAGCAAAAAACTTTTATAAATAGTATAAATTGGCAAGCTTGATTTATGGATCATATTATTAAGGAATGTTATTTGATATAGTCTAACCTCTATAATGAAGCGTGCCATAAGTTTCTTTGCAAGGCATTAAATAATGCCGCAAAAAAAAAAAAAAAAACAACAACTCTGGATCACAAACAAATCAATTAAGTTAATTAGACTAAAAAGAGAGCTCAGGTACAAAAATGCAAAATCAAAATGGAAAATTGCAGCGCACATCATGAAGAATACAGATGTCAAAAGGAAGGTCAAGAAAATATCAAACGAGCATTACGTGTCTATAGGTCAAAGCTAGCTAATGAAAAGCACAATCCAAAGAAACTGTTTTCATATATTAATAGTAAACGGGTAGAGAGCAAAAATATCTCCTTGAACCTCAAGTTTGAATCAAATTAGGAGTGATGGAAAAACAAAAGCAAACATTCTCAACAACCAATTTCAATCAGTTTTTACAATTGAAGTACTGAATCAGCCGCTAAAACCTTTTGCATCCTAAACAAATGTTTTAAGTTTGGATATAACAGTTAACCAAAACATTGCTCTCAAACACTTAAATATGCTTGATTTAAATAAATCAATGGGTGATGGTAACCATAGTTCACTTGTTTTAAAAGCTTGTGCCAGATCAATGGCAGTTCCGCTACATTTATTTTTTCAACTTTCAATAAAATCTGGAAAGGTTTTATTACCCTGGCTTAGAGCTAATGTTACACCTATTTATTAAAAAATAGCAGGACTTATCCAGCCAGTTACAGGCCAATAATGCTCGTTCCTGTTTCATGAAAACTTATGGAAAAAATAGTTAGACGAGTCATTAGCGTTCATTTGGTAAATAAAAATTGCTTTACAAAAATCAATATGGTTTTCTTTCAAAAAAGACTTGCATCACAAATCTTTTAGAAACAATAGACTTTTTGACTCATAGCAAATCAAAGAAAAAACCAGTTGACCTATTTTTTCTTGACTTTGAAAAGGCATTTAATAAAGTTTTTCATGCAAGATTGCTAAAAAAGCTTACAATGTATGGTATAAATGACAATCTTCTAAACTGGATAAAAGCCTTCTTAACAAACCGCAAGCAGCGTGTTAAACTTAGAAATTCAGAATCTGACTGAATTGATGTAACTAGCGGGGTTCCCCAAAGTTCTGTGTTAGAACTAACGCTCTTTGTCATATTTGTTAATGACCTGTTTGTTTATGTTCAAAGTAAATAATAAAATGGCACCCATTTTATTTAAATCATTTTTCGAAAAAATAAATCATTTATACCCAACAAGATTTTCAAACAACAATTATGTTCAACCAAAAATATATTATTCTGCGACTAGGTTCTCGATAGCAATCAGAGGACCTAAATTATGGAACACCCTATTGGATAATGAGTTTAAAAAAATTTCTTCCCTTGATCAATTTAAAAAAGAAATAAAAAGTAAACTCTTGATAATTGACAATGAACTTGACTTCTTTTGAAACTTTTAAATAGGAGTAACCACTTGTTTTTTACTTGATATTTAATTTATTTTTAACATATTAATTTTTGATTTTAATTTGAATCTTTACCTTCTTAAATTATCATGTTTTATCTCATTTTTATTTACTATTAAAACTTGAAATCCTAATAAAAAAAAAAAACTGAAAAAAATCATTAAATTTTAATGAAAAATATTTAGATATTTGTATTTATATATACATTTTTTTTTTTTTTTTTTTTTTTTTTTGCCGTTTCATATATTTACAATATAGACATATTACATTTATAAAAATTGGCCGGAGCAAGAAGAAGACAATGACTGTCTTATCGCCGAGCCCCGTTTACAAATTGCCCGTGTTTATAAACAAATATAAATAAAATATACAAAAAAACGTTAAAGAGTACATAACTTTTGTCAAATAATAAAATGACATTTATATTAAAATTTAAAAGTAAAGAAAGTTTTGTATACTAATACAAATATATTTGATACATATAACAAAATATATTTAATGATAATGGGAGCGTTTGTTTCTGTTTTAAAATTTCCTTTTAAAAAAAATACTTTTTTTGAATTAAATTTTGAATTTATTGAATTAAAATCTAATTGAAGTAAGATTCTTTTAGAAGCTGCTTTAAATTTTTCTAAAGAGTAGTGTTCTTTATTAAAGTTTTTAATAAAATTTTTCCATAAAAAAGGTCCTCGATATTTAATTTGATAAGAGCTTATTTTTAAATTTATTCTCGGAACAATAAAGTTGTCCTCTGAAAACTTTGTTGGATACTTATGAGATATTTCGCTAAAATAAGATTGAAATATAAGTGGAGATATTCCATGTTTCATTTTAAACATGAAAAGTAATGTTTGGTAAATGTTTAGTTTATAAATGTTTAAGGCCTTGAGACGATTTAATAGTGGTTCGCAATAAACAGTTCTGTTTGCCCCAAATACAATCCTACAAGCATGCTTTTGTTTACTATAAAGTTTTTTGAGTTTTCCGTAATTCGTACTTCCCCATGCAATGTTGCAGTAAGAAAGATAGCTGTGAATAAATGAAAAATAAATTTTCATTAGAGCTTTTGCGTTTAAAAATGGTTTTGTTTTATAAAGTACGGAAATATTATAAGAGATTTTACTTTCAATAGATTGGATGTGAAACTTTTGTTTGTATATGTACCTTACGCATATATTATATTGTGATAACGGATTTTTTTTGGTTTTTTGGTTTTTTGTTTTGTTTGTTACTTGTATTCTTGTTTGAAGGGGCTTGGCGATAAGACTGAATTTGTCTTCTTCTTGCCCCAGCCGTGTATATACAGTTTTTAAAGTCTAATTTTGTAAATATTTTCTTTATGGCGAAATATATATTATATTATTATATAATACCTACCCATTCACGTCAAATCAGCTATTTGCAAAATGTATTCAGATGACAAAAAACTTATTAAAATTGTTGAAAATGATAAAGACCGAGCAGGTTTACAATTTGATCTGGACGAGATTAAAATATGGATGCAAACCTGGCTAATGGAGATAAATGTAAAAATTGTAAAATTATGCACTCTGACTATAAACTCTGAAACAGTAAATTTTGATTATATTATAGATGAAATCAAAAATGAAGGTACAACGAATGGTGTAGTTTTAGAAGTCAAAAATTCCGGAAAAGATCTCAGAATTTCTATATCTAAGAATCTTAAATATGCTCAACAGTGCAAATTAGGTGCAAACAAAACAAAGAATATGCTTGGAATTCTTAAACACACGTTTTTATCAACAGACATTGACATTTGAAAAAAGTTCTACTTCATATATTATATCACATCTGGAGTTTGCCAAACAAGCTTGGAACCTTACCTTGATAGTGAAACAAAAAAAATTGAAAAGTTACGATGCATTGCAACAAAAGTTCTTCAGGCTTTAAAAAAGAAAGACTACAATATTCTATGTAAAATTATAAATTTAATCAATTAATTTAAAACGAATTGATAGGCACGTAATGCCTTGCAGCATAGCACTCAGAGATCAACATCGAATCTCATTGCAAGATTGTCGGAAACTGCGAAATCAGACATAGTTTTAAACGACCGTGTTGTCAATGACTGGAATGCTTTGCTAGATAATGTCATTAAGGCAACATCAGTTGAGAATTTTAAACAGCGACTGGATAGTTTTCAGTCATCGTACTACAGCTCATTATTTACCGTAAACGCCACATAAAAGTGGCCGACATTCGAGTTGGGTATAAATAAGTATACTCAGTTGATGATGATTTTAACAAGGCTGTGGCTTTGTGTAACCTAATTAACCAACTAACTAATTACATGGATTTATAGTCTTAGTTCAGTAAATCATCATGAAATCGTTTAGTAAGTGTAAGAATGTCCTTTTGGTAAAGATCTTAATTAAAACTATATTTACATTAATGTAATTTTATAAAGCCATTATACACAAAATAAGCGATAAAAAACGTTCTAGTTTATCATCAAAGTAAGATAAATATTTCAAACTTAAGTTAGTGGTAAATTTAGCTGGAAATTTATTAAGCGTTAAAAAAAAATTTTTATCAAATATTTTGGTATACCAATGTGTCATATTCTGCTTTTTATATTTTTTCTCAAATCTTCTCAAGTTCTAAAAACGTTTACTTTTCTAAACAATTTTAAGGTAATTTGCTGAACAAAAGTGACAATAAATCCGTGTATTTTTTTTGTTTTAGTCTATTTTTTTAAACTTATTTTGCTGTTTAACAACAAATAATCTAACAAATATATATACAAGTAAGAAAAAAAATGTCCGTAGAACAAAGAAGACAGTAAAATCTTGTCAACAAGTACCGTTTTTGTATATACAGTGTAAAATATAACTTTTCTTTTTACAATGATTTTTATAAAAAAAGAGTTAAACAGACAGGGGCTCTAAGAAGATAAAGATAACAATACGTCATTGCAATCTTCAGAGCCCCTATATACACTTTCCATCGAATATAGATATTAAATCAAAAACCCTAATTTGCATAAATCTGCTGCGCTGATCAGTAAATCAATTAAAGATAAAATATAAAAAAAGTTAGACAATAAATTTCCATGGAGATTTCTTTTGGCACATAAAACTCTCAAATATTAAAAATTTCTTTTTTTATTAAAAACTTAAATGAACTTAATCACTTTGCCATACATTTAAATCTTTTTTGATAACTATTCCATATTTGGTCCTCAATATACAATGCTATATTCAGTATATTTATTAATTTTTTCAAGCAGTATATATGTGTTACTTAAATTTGATTTTAGATAATAGTTTTCATTTATGTTTATTTTAAGTTTGTTAATAAAGTTTGAAGGAGAGACATTACTATTGAACTAATACATAAAAATTAATGCTTATAGATATTTATTTCACAAATGTATTATATCAAGAGTATACAATTGATAATGTCTAATCTCAACGAGCATTTGATATAAATAGCTTGTGCTACGCATTTAATAATTTTTTTCTTTGCTTGTTTTTTGTTTAATTACAATTTAAAGGTTTGTAAGTAAAAATACTGGCGGGGCAAGTAGAAGATGTTAATTTTTCTTATCACCGAGCCCCAATCTTAAGTATTTCAAATAAATAACCGAATAATAAGTATATACTTTACAAATTATAAATTTAAAGTTATAAATGCAAAATAAATAACAATTAGTTTAAGAAATACGTAAAAAAATCATGCTAAGAGTTATTATCCAACAAACAAGAAATTCAAAAGAAAAGAAAAAAAGAAAAAGAAAAAATAAATTAATTAAAGAGAACGCATTTACAAAAGCCGTACTATGTACGTAAACAATACAAATTATTTTTTGAAAAAAATAAATAAATGAAATACATAACAGTTTAAAGTAAAATTTAAAAAAACAACGAAAATTAGGCATAACAGAATACTTTATTTACAAAATCTGTAAAATTTATGCATATTTTAAAATCAATTTGTATAAAAAAAAAAAAAAATAATAAAAAAAAAAACTTATTGATAGTCAAAAAAAATTTAACAAACAAATATGAACTCAAATTAGATTTCAACAACAACATTTAAGATTAGAGGAAATACCATACCTGGCCTAATGAAAAATTGTTGATACACACACACATACACACACACACACATATATATATACATATATATATATATATATATATATATATATATATATATATATATATATATATATATATATATATATATATATATATATATATATATATATATGTGTATATATATATATATATATAAATATATATATATATATATATATATATTTGTACATATATATATATATATATATATATATATATATATATATATATATATATATATATATATATATATATATATATATATATATAGAGTATATACATATATATATATATATATATATATATATATATATATATATATATATATATATATATATATATATATATTATTCATATATATATATATATACATATATATATATATATATATATATATATATATATATATATATATATATATATATATATATATATATATATATATATATATATATATATATATGTATATATATATATATATATATATATATATATATATATATATATATATATATATATATATATATATATGAAATAGAAAGATAATAGAATGTAATGAAAACTTTATTCCAAATAGTATTGAATGCAAAATTTTGTCAATTAAAGTTCAACGTTTAATCAACGTAATACGACGTTGTGCCAACTTAAAATACAACGTTGGACCAACGTATAAAATAAAACGTTGAATCAACGTAAAAAATATAACTATTTTATGACTTTGATAAAACGTTTTATCAACATTGATATTTAGTTGTTGGCGACGTCGCATTTGTAACCATAATGATATAAAAACAATGTTGGCAGCCGATGTTGGGCCAACGAAACGCGCAACATTTTTCTAATGTTTTAACAACGTATGTGTGCTTTCTATGTAAAGATGATAAAATAAAAACTTGAATTAATTTGTCTGATAATATAAAGGGAAATGAAAAATCGTTCTAAACGAAATAACTTAAGAACCTCAAAAGGCAAATAATACTATGATAGAGCTAGATTTAAACATAAGTAAGTTGTGTAATGTTTTTTCCACTCTGAAGAGTAAAAACTTGCAGAGATAGTTAAAACTAGGGTCAATGTAGTTAAATCAGTCTTTGATATTATTGTTATTTATATTTAGTATTTTACATTAAAACGCCCCGATTTTACGGCCGTTATTTCTTCTATATACTTTATGTAGAACAAGTAGCATCGTGACAAGTATATACAACGCTAATAATCACTTAACCAGATTCTACATTGAAGGCCACGGATGTATTTGGAATTATTTAGTTAGTTTTTGAAGTAGTTTTAAATTTCATGTAAAAGATTTTTGTAGATTAAAGTTAATCACGAAAGTTTGTTAAGTAAATATTTGGTCGTCATATTGAAAAAATTATTACTATAAAACTAATACTTAAGTATAATTTGTTTGTGTATCATGTCGCTGACTAACAAACGTCGATTTCATAAATGTAATATTAATTCTATTTAAAAATTGTTTGAAAAAGCTTTTGCTTGCATTGGAACCTATAATTCTGTTAAAAATGTAGCTGAGGACTTATCTAGTTTTATAATAATCTGATTGAAAATATAAAAAAATTAAAAAGTTTAACGATGAAATTATATATCTTACTTTAGGATGATAAAGAACTAAAAATTGAAAAAAATATTTCAACCGAATTGACCTTATTTTTTCGAAGAAACATTTTATTGATAAGTAAGTTTATAGAAAAAGAGAACTTTTCCAAAGTCGATCAAGGAGGTATTTCTAATATATCAAAATCTTCATCTGTTAAACTACCTCAATAATTTTAAAGTCATTTGATGTTCGAAAGAATATTGAATATCATTTTACGAGGAATTTGAATATTCAATTAATAATAACAACGATTTATCTGCTATCCAAAAACTTATTTATCTTCAGAGTTTAGTTGATTGACAGGCATTATCGACTCTTAAAGAACTTGCTTTATCTAATAATAATTTTGATGTTGCCATGAACTTACTTAAAGAAAGATACAACAATAAGCAACAAATTATATCAACTCAATTGAAATCTTAAATTTCATTGAATAAACTAACTAGTATTAGAGATGTATCAATGCTTTGAAAAACATTTGACGTTCTGGAAACTCAAATACGTAATTTGGAAAATCCTTATATTACTTCTTTACTAATACCTATTTTAATGCAAAAACCTCCTGAAGAATTAAGTATTATAATCTCAAATCATTTTCAAGGTAATAATTCTCGGGAAATAGAGAAAATTTTTGACATTTTAAAATCTGAATTACATGATAGAGAAAAGTCAATCATAATTGATTCTGCTTATGATCGAAGACCATTGCCAATTGAGACATTACACTTGAGTTCCTTGAATAATAATAAGAAAAACTATGGCTCTCCTCACAATAGAAGACTAATAATTATAATAGAATAGAAGACTAACACTTATAATAGAAACTTTAATAAATGCATTTCTGTGATAAAGATTATCTACTTCAACATTGTAAATCAGTGACACAATTTGATTCGAGAAGAAAAATTTTAAAAGATAAGAAACGTTGTTTTATTCGTTTTTGTATAGAACATATTTCTTCAACTTGTTTATCGCGTATAAAGTGTTATGAATGTTCGAGCTGACATAAGTGTGAAAAGGAACATCAATTACAACTATTTGTCAGTCATTTTACTTCAGTTGCTGGAGCATTGAAAGATTATCCAGTTTTACTACAAACAGTTTTAGTTACAGTAACATCAGGACCTACTGAATTAAGAAACTGCAGAATTCAATTTGATAGCTGCTCTAAGTTGACCTATATTTCACTAGTAATTCGAAAAAGACTTAATTTAAAAACTTTCAATGGAATAAAAAAATTAATAAAAATATTTGGTAATCAATGTTTGACTGAAACTCTGGATATGGTTCCATTTTGTGTTCTCGGTATAAATAATATGTCCATACCTGTCTCGTTCTATGTGAAAGAAATATGTGCTCCAATAAATGGACAGAATATAGAGTTTGCCATTAAGCACTATAGTCACCTTTAAGGTCTAAAATTAGCAGAAAGACATTTTACTACTAAAAATGTTTGTGTGGATATCCTTATTGGCGCAGATTTTTATTAGGTGTTTGTGGAAAATAAAGTAATTAAAGGTGTTGATGGTCCTGTCGCCCTTAAGTCAAAGCTTGGTTTTTTGTTGAGTCGCAATGTAATGGGAAATTCAGATAATTGTAGTGTGCTTCAATCTCAATTTTTCAAAAGTTTTTTCTGAATTCAGTAGTGACCGAGCAGCAATTCACAATTCTGTGTTGTCTTTCTGAGATTTTGAAGCCATAAGCGCAACAACATCTGAAATTATTGACATTGTCTATGAGAAATTTAAAAAAGAAATTCAACCTAACAAAAATTCGAAACGTTATGAAGTTGGTTTACTATTTAAATTAAACCATGGTCTAATTAGTAATAACTATACCTATTATATCAAACGTTCGGCACCTGCACTTTTTTTTTGTTTAATTTTACATTTGTTGGTCGCATTACAACTATATATTGCCAAAAAAAAAATAATAATGATAATAATAAATTTTCGCAAATATAAAATAAGGTATCTGAAAGAAGATCAAAGGATCTTGTCGTCAGAACCTTAAATAAGTTCAAACAAGCATTAACAGTATCAAATTTTTACAAATTTCATATATATATAATCCAAATATATACTTTATAATCCAAAGAGAGATCACGCGGATCTACTCACCAATATTTTATATAAACGTAAACGTGAAGTAAAGAATATAAAATCAACAAAATAAGTAAGAATAAGTGTTTTACAAACATAAATAAGAAAAGGCAAAGTTATTAATTTATATTATTAATAATAACATAATACGTTTTCTAATGAAAAAATTAGGGTTTTTAATTTACTTTTAAAAAAACGAAAAGTAATGGGTAGTTCGAAATCAAAATTGGGCAAAACAATTTTATTCCAAAGGTGTGGTGCCCGATAGGCAATACAAAATTGTTTAAAGTTCGTTTGACAGAAAGGTTCATTTAAAAAGTCAGTATTTCTCAAATTGTATTTGTTGATGGGTTTCGGAGTAAAAATGTCTTTGAAGACAGATTGAGACAAGTCATTTTTTTACATGTATACAAAGCATAAAACATTATATATATTTAGCTCGTATATATTTAAAATTATCATTTCAATAAAATAATGTTTTGCGTGAGAAAAGCAACTTGCAAATCAGATTAAACGGATAGCAGGTTTCTGACGGCGATAAAGACGTTGCAACTTATTTTTTTCTGTACTACTCCAGGCGATAATAGCATAAATTAAATAACTGTGTACAAATGAATATTAAAATTTTGATTAAAATTTTCTTATTGAGGTAGATTCGTGCTTTATATAAAACTCCTATGTTTTTTTGAAATTTTAGTGCTTATGTAGTCGATATGATGATTCCAAGTGATGTTTTCATCAAGGTAAACACCTAAAAATTTTGTTAGGGAATCCCTTGGTATTTCATTTTGATCAATAAAAATTTTAGGTAAACTTAATGGCAAATATTATTTTTTGGAAAGTGAATGGAATAAGGTCCACTTTGTTTTATTAGAATTTAGAGTTAACTTATTACATTTAAACCAACTCGATACATGTATAAGCTCTTTGTTCATTGTTTTAAAAAGTTCAAAGATATCACTGTTAGAAAGAAATAAGTTAGTATCATCTGCAAACATAATAATTGTTAGTTTAGACGCTTTATTTAAATCATTAATATAAATTAGGAAAAGGAGTGGACCAAGAATTGAGCCTTGTGGGACTCCACATGTTATAGAAAGACAATTAGTATGATAACCGTTAATACTCGGAACAAATTGTTTACGTGTTCAAAAATAGCTTTCAAACCATTTTCAAACTTTATTTTTTATTCCATAGTGTTTAAGTTTATAAATTAGAATTTGGTGATCAACCGTATCATATCAAGTCTTTAATAGATCAATAAAAAGTCCTAGAGTATATTGTGAT
>NW_025896153.1:7500-10000 GCF_022113875.1 Hydra vulgaris | reverse complement strand
AACTAATTTTTCAATTGTTACAATTACATTAAAAACAAATCACTTTATTAATCCCTGGATTATTCAAATCCAGGGATTAATAAGGGAATTAACAGGGATATTTTTCTTGATCCAAAGGGTTCCAAAAATTATCCAATACAAAGTGAAAGCTATATTTTGAATATTAAAAAAAAAAACACTAGCTAGCAAATAAAATTGACAAAGATTACAAAAATCTTTTAAGAAAACTTCTAAAAAAAAAAAAAAAAAAAATTTTATTCAAAATTGGCGACTATTAAATTACTGAATCTTAAGAAAAATCTCAATATTCACTAAGTGTTTTTATTGACCATTCAAAAGCTTTTGATACGGTCGATCATCATATTTTAATCCAAAAATATAAAAATTGTGGTTTGAATAATAGAATTTTAAAATGGTTTTAAAACTATTAAACAAATTAAAAACAATTTGTGTATAGTAATGACGTCAGCAGAGTAAACCACTGAGCATAATTATGGTGTTCCACAAAGTTCTATTCTCAGACCACTACTATTTTAAGTCTATTTAAACGACTTAAACAAAGTTTTAAATTAAAAAGTATAATGTTTGGTGGTAATACTAATCTTTTTTTGTCTCATACTGATGTTTATGAACTCTTAACTACAAACAAAGAACTCAATAACATTTCTAATTGGTTCAAAGCTACAAAATTTACTTAAACTTTTACCAAAACAAAATTAATTTTATTTCACTGCTGCGCAATTTTTTTTTTACCAAGTAGTATGTCTCAAATTTAAATTGATGAAACTAAAATAAAGGGAGGTACTTTTATAAAGTTTTTAGGTGCTTATCTTAATGAGATTATTACTTGGAAAAAATATATTGACCCAAAATTTTGGTATTTTATACAAAGCCTGAAATTATCTTAACAAAAAAAACTTAACCCAACTCTATTATTTATCTAAACACAATTATATAATTTATACAATCATCGCCTGGGGTAGTAGGGCGAAAATAAGCCACAACATATTTTTTGCCGTCAGATACATGCAATCTGCAAAGTTAATTGTGCGGATTGCTTTTCATATTTGAAATATGTTTTTGATTATATGAAGGCACTTGAAGTTTATATACCGAACGTAATGAATGTCTTTTGTTTAACTTTTATATGAAATAACAATTTATCTTTATTTGTTTTTAACAACGTTTTTTCTTTAAAAGTAATAAATAAATACATATTAGGAAACAATAGTATTTTAAATAAATTTTTTGTAGAAGTAAGTTAAATAAATTTTAAATTTCGTATTGTGCAACCCATTTTTTTAAATGGGTTTATTACAAAAACTTGGTCATTCTATTAATCTTCCTGTTTTAAAAATTAAAATTTAGACTTGCATATGAAAATTGGCCTAATTTCTTAATACCAGAACAAAGAATAAGGAAGAAAAAATTTTAATGGAAAAAAAGGAACTATAAAGTCTTATATTCTAATAACATAAACAAGGTACAAGAATTTAAAGGAGTTGATTTTAATGAATGTTAAGAAAAATGGCTTAGAAAATATGAAATAGAGTGTGAAAAATATGTTTCAACACTGAACTTAGATAAAAACACTTTTTAACACAAAAACAACTCACTGTGGATGGCAAGTTAACTTAAAAGTATGTGTAAAGAAAAACAAAAAAGTTGGTTTAGAAACAAAAATTCAAGTTTTAAAAGTCTTTTAGAAATCAAAAAGTATAAAAAGTTTAATAAAGATATAAAAAAAATTAAAAAAGTATTCGTAATTTTGAAAAAAACTTGGCACATAATTCAAAAAACAATCCTAAAAGTGTCTGTGCTTAAATAAATAACTAAATAAGATATATTGACTCTATCAAAGCAATAAAGCAACATGATGGTATTATAACTACTCATAATCAAGAGATAGTAGACACTCTTAATGAATTTTTTTTGCATCTGTTTTTATATAAGATGATTCATCAAAAGAAGTTTTAGACAATCAATCTTTTTAAAAAAGGTCCTGATCCATGTTTTAGTGTTTCTATTATTTGAAAAAATTTGTGTAATTTAAACATTTATAAACCAGTAGGTCTAGATAATGTTCACCCAAAAGTTTTAAGAGAATGTTTAGAATCTTTGTTGAGTTGTTTAGCATTATTATTTCATAAATCTTTTAGTACAGGAACTATTCCAAAGTTATGGTCATGTGCAAATGTTGTTCCATTATTCAATAAGGGCAATAAACTAGATTCAACAAGTTATAGACCCGTTTCATTAACATCAATTGTTAGTATAATTTTGGAGCGAATTATTAGAGATTGCATGATGGCTTATTGAAAATAATTTAAATTCTAAAAAGCAACATAGTTTTGTTAATAACCATGTTAAAAGTTGTATTACAAACCTGTTGGAAACATTAGATTTAATCACGCAAGCGTATGAAGAGGGTGTTTTAGTTGATGGTTTGTTTTAAATTTCAAAAAAGCATTTGGTTCAGTCACTCACAGAAAATTACTGA
>NW_025896153.1:0-2500 GCF_022113875.1 Hydra vulgaris | reverse complement strand
AAAGACAAGGCAATTTAAAATTTTTTTCTGAAAATAGCATGGTTGGGGATTTTATTTTGTAAGTTTTATATGCAAGACAATTTGAAAAACAAGTAGGTTTTATATATAGATTTATGAACTTAACATCATTAAAATGCTTTGAAGATTTTGAAACACTGAATCAAACAGCCTTTCATTCTTCCTTCTGAAGGTGTAATTTTCCCAATAGTGATTCGTAGCTCCTTTATCTTAATCGAGGAACAAGGTTAGTTGCTCTGGATTGAAGTTTTTTAACGCAGAGCAACTCAACTTTTTTTTTTGAAGAAAGATATTGAGTCTTTCAATATCTTTCTTCAAATAGGGCTTTAATTCAGGGGCGCAAAACTCAAGCAGCGGGGAAAACATAAGTAGTATATAATTTTAAAACCATAACCGATTAAACACACATATGTCAATGACACGTCAAAACAACATTTCGACAAAAAAACGTTTAGATTCGGTCAACTATCCGTTTTCAATGAAATCCAGATTAACGCTTAGAACAAAAGTCCATAAAACGTCACAACATTAAATGTTAAAACGTATTTTAGATGTCTATTATAGGATTGTTATACGTATATAGAGCGTTTAGATTTTGTCTAATTTACGTTGAAGTCTAATCTTATCAACATATATAAAGCGTTTAGATTTAGTCTAAGGAATTTATTTAAGGAATACGATTTAGTCTAACGAATGTTAAACTTTTAAACCTTTTCTATTAGTTTCTTTGATTTAGTTAAAGTAATTTCAGTTTGTCTAAGTTCAAAAACTAATATAAAATAAAATTACGTTATAGCTTTATAACTTTAACTAAAAAATTAGGTTATAACATTTTAACTTTATATAAGTAATAAAAGCTATATAGGTCTTGAACTTTTTAAATAAGATATAGTTATAAAAGACCTGGTCTTATTTTTTATAATTTCTTTTACTATAATTATATGTTTTTAAACTTTTATATTATACAACTTACACTTTATTTTTATCTTTCAAAACTATAAATAAATTTATATACTTATATAAAACGTTTTCATAAAGTGGGGATTTTGAGGAAAATGTTAGTGCATTATACTTGTTTATGCTTTGATAATAAAAAAAATATTAAACGTTCAAGTTTTTTGCAATAGAAATTTTATAAAAACAATTTTTATCAAATGGTTATTGAAATTAATCTCAGTACCAAAAACAAAAAGTTAAATTATGATTAAGTCAAAGATTACTAATAAACTTATAAACATATATTTTGGGTCACTGTTTTCTCTGCCTTATGAATTATCAAAATTATCAAAAATCCTGATTCTTATGCACCTGTGCATGCAACTTCAACTTTTACATTCGTATCCTAATCGTCTGATGTCGTAACCTGGTTTGTAACCGCCAAAACTATAGTAAAATAGTTAGCATTTTAAATGTAAAATTACACAACGTTGGAATTATAGAGAACAACTTTACATATAGAGGATTTTCTGAATCGAATTTTTCAAAATTTCCTTTATCATTCACGACATAACATATGCAGAGGTTTCTACTAGCTCTGTTCCACCAGTTTTTTTTAGCATCTAAAATGCATTTAAAACAAAAAAACAAATGTTAAGTGATTAAGCCTTTTGATTATTGCATAGATGAATAATTGAGAAAGATTAAATACATACTAAAGTTTATAAAATGAATTAAAAAACAGTTAAACAGTTTAGTTTATAAAACTTAAAAAAAAGTTCCTGCAGCAGGACTTTCACAATTACTTGGTGGGATATTGGCTAGCAATTAGCTAGCTATAATCGAAACAATTAAGACAGCGATTTAGTCACGAGGATTGCTAGCTTTTTTAAGTTAGCGAAAAGCTATTGATGTTTTTAAAGATGATGACAGACATTTGGCTACAAGGACAGCTACCTTAATAAGTTAAAGAGCCACTGGCTATTGTAGCTTGCGTCATATCGTAATAAAATCGTTGTTGTAAAAACTTTGATATGTAGCTATCAATCAGCGATAGATTTGTAGATATTTTAGAGCCAGCTTCCAAGCTACAATATGTAGCTACTGACACATTGCTACAAAATTGCAATGTTTAAAGTTTAATTATCCTCATAATTAAAATAGACTCAACTCTAAAAATTGAAACTTTATAGATGTTAAAGACTTTAGGAAAAAAAAATAAAAATAAAAAATAAATCGCTAAAAAGCTAGTTAGTCGCTCGGTAGTTCATTTCCCACCAGGTAGAGACTAGGCATTCATATTTTTAAACTGTGTCAATGTTGCAATGAATAATTTATAAAACATTGGAGTCCATTGATTTGTTAGCATTTAAGAAGGTAGATTGTCGCGATAAAAGTTTTTTAACTTTCATGAATTAAAATGGGGCACCCGACACTCGTTTATTATTTATTATCAGTCGTTTCCCTGTTGTATGGATGTAAAATCGCATTTAAAACTAATTTAATGATTTAGCCAATTATAAAAAAATAATTTTGTAAAAACTTT
>NW_025896152.1:0-48026 GCF_022113875.1 Hydra vulgaris | reverse complement strand
ATCCACTGTAGCATTTTTGGAATCCAGTTACAATCAGACTTAGTTTGATGAGTACGTTACCACAGCAAAAATTTTGGCAACAACTGAGGGTCTAACATTCGAGTTTACCGATCTGTCAAATGAAAGAGTCATGAAGAAAAAAAAGTTTTTCGACGAAGTTGAAACAAACCGAGTTCCTGTTTTAGATTCCAGATCAAAATTTAAAAAAAATTTCTTTGATATACTTTTCAGTCGTGCCATTAAATCTATGAAGGAGCGTTTTGAAGACTTTAGAACACCGATGTCTCCTTTTCAGTTCTTATTTGAAATTCCGAATATTTCAAACATAAAAGAAGGTATATTGAGAGATAATTGTAATTTTTTGGAAGAAACTTTAACCGACAAAGACGAAAAGGATATTTCTAGTGAAGAATTGATGACTGAACTTTGTTTGTTGTCACGAAAAACAGATTAAAAAATCCACTAGATATTCTAACATTTATATTTACACGTATCTTGAAGAAATATTCTCCAATACTCGTATTGCATTGAAAATCTTACTATCACTACCAGTCACTGTCTGTCAAGGCGAAAGATCTATTTCCAAACTAAAGTTGATCAAAAACTATTTACGATCAAACATCAGTCAAGATAAGCTGAACGGACTTTCGATTGTTTCTTTTGAGAGCAAAACAACAAAGTCATTAAATATGAGGGAGCTGAGACTTAAATTTGCTTAAATGAAAGCCAGAAGAGTGCCAATTCCAAAACAATAAAAAAATTATAATTTAGGTTTCGAAAAATTTTCGAATTTTCCATACTTTTATTTCAAACTTAAAAGTTCAATTGTATTTTCATTTTTTATATGTATAAAAAAGAAGTCAATAGTGTATGAATTTAATGATAAATACCAGAAGTTGATATGAGTTTAATTCTTTTTTTAATTTAGAATAATGATTTTTTCTTTAATTCGAGCGACTGCATTGAGATTTGAAGGAGTATTTGTAAATTTTTGCTTTCATTTTTTTGTATAAATATAACACTCTGCTCACTTTACTTAAATAGACAACTTTAGATAAAATTTTAAATATAAAAGTATAAAGGTTATAAACTGCTGTTAGGGCAACTTTTGCCCGATCAACACTATGAAGATAAAAATTTCATTCATTTAAGCCGATTGTTGTTCTCTGATATTTTTAAAAGGCTAATTAAGAATTAAGGCAGTATTTTTTTTTTGCACACACTAAGAAATACCCGCGAGCCGGCTCTGTATATACATCTAATAATCGTATAGTTTGTTTTGAGAATAGATAACAATGACACTATTTTTCATTGCTATCTGTTATCAACATTAAATATATATCAGTAAAATATATGTTCTATAAAAGAGTGAACTTTAAAGTTTATTGAAAGGCTGATAGGCCTGAATTAATAAAGGTCAAAAGGTTCATTCTTTTAAAGCCTGATTTAAAAATTTATTTTGGGTTGCAACCTTCAAAGTAATAATGAAAGCAGTATAATCACATAAACAAACATTAATAATAATTAACAAATAATAAATTTAATTTGTTAACCATGCAATTTTCACAAATTAAAAAAAGCTTCCCACGATAGAGTTACAAATATTATTAGTAAAACCATTGTATCCTAAAATGCTGTTTTAGATTTAACTGACTTGTCTTGCGTGTGATAAAAAAAAGATCGCGTATAATAAATTCAAAATTTTTATATTTGCATCATTTTTGAAAACTTACCAAGTACTTGCAAAATAATTCGTTTAATCATGATAAGTACTTATGAAGTACTTACTAGTATTACTCGATAATCATCAGATTAATTGGAACTTAATAAGTTTAGCTGTATTAGACAAAAACTTAACAACATTAGTCGGAATAGCTCGCACACAACGGGAGTAATAGAAAGTTAGGCAAGTTCCAAGTAATATTAGCCGGATTTTTTTCTCGGGTAGTTTTTGTTAATATATACCAAATATTACAACAAAAACTAGTTTTCTGTCAAATGACGCTGCCGCTCTTAGTGACAGAAACTAGTTTTAATTTTAATATTTGATACATATTTAATGAGAAACGCTGAGAAACTCTGTTAATAAAAGCGCTTATTAAGTTTGAGTCAGCGCCACCAAATTAAATATTTTTCAACAACTTGGTAAACATTTAAATCAGCATTCATTTTTTTTTGCGTATTGAAATTGGCGAACTTAATTTTTTTTTTTGCTTTTCCAGTTTTTCGTGCTTGACTTCCGTCATATGTTAAAAACAAATATACATTAAATATATACCCAGTAAACACACAAACGTCTATTAAACGTCAAAACAATGTTTTGACAAAACGTTCAAATTTGGTCGATTATCCGTTTGGAATGAAATCCAGATTGACGTTTAGAACAAACGTCCATAAAACGTTTATATTCAAACGTATTTTAGACGTCTATTATAGGATTATTATATGTATATAAAGCGTTTAGATTTTGTCTAATTTACGTTTAAATCAAGTCTAATTAACGTATATAAAGCGTTTAGATTTAGTTTTTGCAAACGTATATTAAACTTTTAGATCTTGTCTAATAGTTTCTTTGATTTAAGTTAACGTAATTTCAATTTATTTAAGTTTTAAAACTAATATAAATTAAAATTACGCTCGCCTTTTAACTTTATATAAGTAATATAGCATTAAAGGTCTTAAAATTTATAAATAAGATATAGTTATAAAAGTAACGAAATTTATAGATATAGTTATAAAAGAAAGATATAGTTATAAAAGACCTAGTCTTATTTTTTATATTTTTTATAACTATTGTAGTAAGATTATATATTTTTAAACAATTCTTCTTATACTATACTTTTATTATATAAAACTATATATAAAGTTATAAACTTATATAAAACGTTTTCATATAGTGGGTATTTAGAGAAAAAATGTTTGTGCACTATACTTGTTTATGTTTCGATATTCAAGAAAAATTAAATGATCAAGCTTTTTGCAGTGAATGTTTATTTGTAACAATTTCTATCAAATATTTTTTAAATTCAATATCATTAGCAGAAAATAAAAATTTGCATTAATATTAAGTCAAAGATTAGTAATAAAATTAATAAACTCATAAACAAATATTTTGGATCACTGCTTTCTCTGGTTTATGCATTATCAAAAATCTTCCTAAAATACCGTCTACCGCTTGTTCATCATGCACCTGTTTGTGCAACATCATCTTCTACATTCGTATCCGAATCGTCTGATTTCGATTGATTCGTATCCTGATTGTCTGATTTCGTAACTTGATTTGTAACCGCAAAAAACGAGGGTAAAATAGTTACCATTTTAAATGTACATTCATAAATCAAAATTGGATTTACATAGAACAACTATACATATAGAGGATTTTCTGAATGGAAGTTTCTGAAATATCCGGCGCCATCCATGTTTATTTTTGACATTAAAAAATTAGTAACGTCGCGACATAACATATGCCAGCTCTGTTTCACCAATTTTCTCTGGCAAATGTAACTAAATTGAGCTAAAATACATCAAAAATAAAAAAATGTATATTTAGTTATTAAACCTCTTGGTTATTGCAAAGATGAATAACTACTGTTACACAATAATACTAGCGTTTACAAAATGAATTTAAACTGTTTATAAAACTTACGAAAAAAGTTCTTGCAGCAGGACTTTCATAACGAGAGACCAGCAACTCATATTTTTTAACTGTATCAATGTCGTTATTAATAATTTCTAAAACATCGGAGTCTATTGATTTGTTGGCATTTAGGAAGATAGATTGTCGTGATAAGAACTTTTTAACTTCTATGAATTAAAATGGCGCACCCGACACTCGTTTGTTATTTATTTATCAGTCGTTTTGCTTTCAGTTGTTGTTAGAAAGTAAATCTTGAAAATACATTTAAGTCTAATTTATTTTTTTAGCCATTAAAAAATAATTTTTTAATAAGTTTTTTATTTCGTTTTAATTATGCCTATTTAAACCGCATGACTAAAGCTGTTATGTTAGTCTTCCTGACCAATGGCTGTATTACAATGTTATAATATAACAAACGTTTATTAAACGTCGATCAAACGTTTAGAATAACGACTTATATTAGTCAATATTGTAAACGTTTGATCGACGTTTAATAAACGTATATATTAAAAAATTTAAAGCGTAGGTTTTAAATCTATAGATGTTAACGTTTAATTAAGGTTGATTAAAGGTTTACAATATTGACTAATGTAGGTCGATATTCTAAACGTTAGATTGACGTTTAGTAAACGTATATATAAAAAAGGTTGAAATATGCATTTCAAATCAAACGTCGATTTTCAGTCAATAATAGGTCGCTAAACGTTTTATCCGTTTTTGGACCGATTTTGATACAGATATATACATATATATATATATATATATATATATATATATATATATATATATATATATATATATATATATATATATATATATATATATATATATATATATATATATATATATATATATATATATATATATATATATATATATATATATATATGTATATATATATATATATATATATATATATATATATCTGTGTGTGTGTGTGTGTGTGTGTGTGTGTGTGTGTGTGTGTGTGTGTGTGTGTGTGTGTGTGTGTGTGTGTGTGTGTGTGTGTGTGTGTGTGTGTGTGTGTGTGTGTGTGTGTGTGTTTAAATCTGTAAATTCAAGTCAAGCTAATTTTATAAAAATATTTAAAACTTTTTATAAAGTAAATGAGATTTTGTGAATACTTAAGTGTTATAAAATCTTTATATATTTTCAGGTGATTATTTTATAAAAAAATTTTATTACAATAGAATATTATGGACGTGGTATATACTGGAATGACGCTAAATTTCATTTATATCTATGTATAAACCAATACGTTCCAAGGTATTGTATTCAATATTTTTCTTTTAATTGAAGTACAGAGTTTTTTAACGTTGTTACTAATTATATAAATTAAACAGAATTTAATACCAGCACCGATGTCACGCTGAAACCGGGCTTGTTCCCCTTCCTCCGCTTCCCCCCAAACTTTCCATCTAAAAAAAATTTAGGGGAGGGTGTAATGAAGAAACAAACTAACTTAATGAATAATTGGTTCTAAAGGGCTGCAAAGTGTTTTTGGTAGTTTAAAATACAATAAATGAGCCTGTATAGCAACAACTGTTGAATACCTCAAAGGCAAACTGTTTTCAAGTGAAAAGTGCAAAAGAAAATTTCGAACACATTTATTGAATATCTAAAATAGATATATTTAAAAGATATTTAAAAATGTTAGAAAGATAAATAATCATATTACACACGTTCTTCAGAAAAACCTGTTTTCTCATGCAAGTAACTCAAGAACGCCCGAAGCATGGATGACGAAAAAATTTAATAAAAGCTATTAACAGATAATAGTGTATTGCAAATATCATTATAGTAAATATTGAACTTTTTAATTGAATTTGATGTAATTTTATTTTTCTTTTATTTGTAAGGCTCATTAAAAAATTGCCTAATTTCGTAATAAAGTATTTGTAGGAAAAATAGTACGTATAATTATGGAAAGAAACAGATACTAAAAATTTTTAATATCTGTGAAAGTAGCAGTGTTGGCGCAGTAATAGCGCACTCACCTCAGAAACAAAGGATCATCGGTTAGAAAAGAGGCGTGAACTTCTTACTAAATGCTCTTCCGCAGTGCTCTGTAAAATGACCGTAAAAACTTCAAAAAAAAAAAAAATTGGTCCTAAAAAAAAAAATTGTGGTCGAAACCTATAAAACAGTTTATTTAACTTTAAACGCAAAGAAAACGCAAGGTTGTTAAGAGGCTGTTTTGAAGCATAAAAGGAGTAGTAAGTGTCAAACATAGGACATCATTCTATTATTGCCATTAACAACGACTTCAATGACAGACAGCATACGAAGGACAACGTTATTTTAGTCTGCTATCCCCAATTGGAAGATTTGCCAATATCAGCAAAAATAATTGTTTCATTCGAATAACTTTTTACTAAAAAGCCATTTGTTTCTTGAGATCATGATTAAGTTTTTCTGTTTCCTTAAAGTGAAGCAATAGGATTTCCCGGGGTTACTCATAAGTAAACAAATTGTCTTCAGGATTACTCATAAGTAAATAAATCAACATGAAGTATGTTTTTTTTTCCTGTCTGAGCGAATTCAAATATTTGAGACTACAAACACGCAAGACTAAAAACTTCAAAAAGATAATTATCCTTATAAATAAGATTCCCACCCAGTAGCTTGAGTTTGAAATAATAAATAGAGAAAAGAAAAGGAAGAACAACAAACTAGTGGCAATTTACCTCCATTAAACTCTTTCGTTCAATCAATTGTCCTGTTTTATTCATTGCTTAAAATGTCTAGTTTCAATGCATCAACGCCATCAAATTGTCTGAAGTAAAAAAATCTAAACCATCCTTAAGGAATTTGAAATAAACATTTAGAATCATAGCTTTTATTATAAAATTTATTGTGTTTCAGAGAATAATCTTGTCGCAAACGGTAATTGATGCAACTTCGCCTAAATAACAAAAAGCTGTCTGGATGAACATATAATAAGACTGCATGCAAATCTCATTGAAAATAAAAAATAAACAATGACACAAAGTAATCTCTTATAATATTGGTTTTCAATATGTTCTCAAAGTATGGTTCTTGTATGACAGATTTGCAAGAGGATCAAAAAATTTCATTCTAAAATTGCTTGAATCAGCACATATTAGTTAAAATGTTTTGATTAAAAAATATTTACCATTTTTGAATTTTTGTCCGTTTGATTTGAAATGCATATTTCAACCTTTTTTATATATACGTTTACTAAACGTCAATCTAACGTTTAGAATATCGACCTACATTAGTCAATATTGTAAACCTTTAATCAACCTTAATTAAACGTTAACATCTATAGATTTAAAACCTACGCTTTAAATTTTTTAATATATACGTTTATTAAACGTCGATCAAACGTTTACAATATTGACTAATATAAGTCGTTATTCTAAACGTTTGATCGACGTTTAATAAACGTTTGTTATATTATAACATTGTAATACAGCCATTGGTCAGGAAGACTAACATAACAGCTTTAGTCATGCGGTTTAAATAGGCATAATTAAAACGAAATAAAAAACTTATTAAAAAATTATTTTTTAATGGCTAAAAAAATAAATTAGACTTAAATGTATTTTCAAGATTTACTTTCTAACAACAACTGAAAGCAAAACGACTGATAAATAAATAACAAACGAGTGTCGGGTGCGCCATTTTAATTCATAGAAGTTAAAAAGTTCTTATCACGACAATGAGAGAAACTAAACTTTATAATACAATAAGACTTTTAAAAAAACTAAAAGCATAAAAAAATAAAAAAAAGCAATGTTAAAAATTTTGTACTTTTTTGCATTTTTAAAAAAAAATATTCTTTTAATATTACATATTGTTGTTAAATGTATATTTTTAAGTTACTCAGTGAGTTATTATGTTATGAGTTAAAATTTTAAATAAAAAATAATGGTTATAAAGTGTTTTTTCAATGCCATCAAAAAAAGACTGTAATTTTAGATTTTTCCATCTAAAGAACTAAATTAACAATAAAAAAGTGTATAAAAGACTATTTAAAAACTGTTTAAATTCTTTTTTTTTATTTTTCGTTAGTACAAAAGAAGCTTGCTTTTTTACAAAAGATAACGGCGTGCTTTGGACAGGTTGTTTTTTTGTTTGTTTCTATGTTGTTTTTTTTGTTTTGTTTTCTATTTTTTTTACATTTAATTTATTAAAGTATATTTTCGAAGAAGTAAAATTGTTGTAAAAAATGTTTTTCTAAAAATCATTTTCATTATTACCTTATTCTACCATTATTAAAATTTGATAATATTAGTGAAAAATCACTAGTTAGATTTTATAATTCTAATAACTTATTGGGTAGACTTTCAAATTGTCATAAAACATTGACGAAATAATGTAATACATGTTTATAATAATATGTAATGATTAATGTAATAAAAATATATGTAACAAAATAAAACTCATATCACCAAAAATAATTTTTACATTTGAATAACTTTTTATTAAACAACCATGTTAAAAATGTGTCAACTTTATTACATATAAGTAACATAAAAGTGGCAGTTAGAATTGTTAAAACTTTGATTGCTTATTGGGATTTATATTAGAGTAAGCCGAAAATTTTTTTTATTTTAATTTTTGATTTGCTTTACCATAAAAAAAATCTTCGGTTACGCTTGCAGGGTACCTAAGAATAATGGAAAAAAATTTTTATAGATCTTTTAGATCTGGAGCTAGCGCATCACGCTTAAATATTTAAACAAACATTAGCTTTTTAAATTTTTTTAACAAAGTTATCATTATAATATTCCCAAAATGCACAGCAAATCTAGTGCGTTTCCTGCCGCAACTACTTGTTTTGATTTATTTTTGTTTTGATTAGTGGATAATATTAACTAATCTTTTATGATTGTTTTTAAAAAAAATTTTTGTAGCAAATATAACTACTCACTGTTTAGTCATTAAACCATTAAGTTTTTTTATGTTTAAATAGTGTTGCGCAACAAGTTAAATCTGTGTTTGATAAAGCTTCGAAACAGAATAACAATTTATAGAGATACTCAGATGATAATTAGATATCATGACAGTTATCATAGTTTTATGAAACTCTTCAAGCGTAACAAAGAAAAAAAAGTTCAAAAAGAGAGCTAAATGTTTTAAAAAAATCACTTTTATTGCTTAATGTATTGGCATGTAAGTGTAAAATAACATTACATTGCAAACTTAAAAAAGTCACCAAAACTTGTGAATGTTAGTGTTCTGTTTCAGTTAACTGTAAAAGTGAAAAAGATAAGAAAATAACAATATTGAACTAAAGTTTTTATAATTCCAAAGTAAAAAAATTTTGTTTGGAAGTTTGACGAAAAAAAAAGAAAAAAAATTTACACAAAGAAACGGTAGGAATTTTGCAAAACGCAAAAAAACTCTCCCGGCTTTAATTTTTTAATATATATTATATAATTAAATTATAAACCATCAATCATGGTCAAAACATTTAGATAAAACAAGAAAGCAAAAAGAGTTAGATAGTGTTGTCTACACCGCCATTGAAGAAGTAATCAATGAAGAATTAGAAACTATTTAGAAGAGTATTAAAAAACTTTAGAAAAAAAATTAGAAAAAAAGTTAGAAAAAAAATTAGAAACCTAAAGTAACTAAGCCGCCACGCCAGTTGCCTGTTAAAATAAAAAATACTGCATTCACTAGCGATTGCTTTGAATAATGCGACACAGCAATATCAGCTATTGCATTAGGTGTTTTTCAGGATATCAGTCTTGTAACCAGTTATAATATTTGATTTGTTGTAGACAAAAATAAAGTTAAAAGAGCTAAGTATATAATATTTTACAACTTCAAAAGCAGAGCAATAAAAAGTACATTCCTCTTAAGGACTGTATACCCAAACTGTAAAACAATGCGTAAAGCAGGTAGCAGAACCATCGTAAAAAGTAGTTTTTTCCAATTCCAGAGATGACATTGTTAGAACTATGCTTAGCTCTAGATTGTCAATTTAAGGTTTTTAGGCAAATCGTTCTTCAAATTACAGACAAAAGTTAATGAAAAGTATAGGAATACATTTCTTTATGAATAGCAATGTTAAATAATTGGAAAAATCTATTGAATTTCATTAACTTGTTAGAAAATAATCAAAAGCAAATATTTCTTCAAATATTCAATTATAATGCGCTAGCTCCAGACTTAAACTATTCTTTTTTTTTCTTCATAATTCTGGAGTATCTAAAAGGCAAATTTTTTGCTTTAGCAATTCAAGATTCCAAAAAAAAGTATTCGGCTAACCACAGTTAATATACAGTAAAAATTTAAAAGTTTTTACCTGTAGCACGCATTGAGCCTTCAGCTTTGTAGATATCCAGTTTCCTTATAGACTAAAACTTAGAGTTTTTTTAAAAAAGTATATTTTCATTCATGCTGTCGGCAAAAATAAATATACTGCTTTATTGTTTGATAATTTTAAGCACTCTCTATCGCATCACATTGTTTGTATTATAAAAGTTGTCCTCGATGGACAGAACTTTTCTTCTTGTTTGTATTATTACGAAACAATACTAATGCAAAAACTTTTTATATATGCATGTATATATATGTATAATGAAACAGGTTAGAGTTTTCAAATTAGCGAGTTGACGCCAAATATTCAACTGCTGAATATTCGATGCTTTGATCGAGTGGCTAACCAATCATTCGGTACTCAATTTTTGGAAAAATCTCTTGTCACGACATCTCTAGTATTATCAAAATAAAATAAATTATATTATCGAAACATTGTTTTTACAAAATCTTAAGAATCGAAACATTGTTTTTACAGAAATGTCAAAACATTGTTTTTACAAAATCTTACAAAAACTTAAAGCGATTAATAAATATTCTTTATTAAACATTTTTAATTACAAAAACGATTAGCTATGATTTGAATTTTAAAACGGATTCCAAAGTATTGCTAACTTTGATAAAATCAAAATTATAGGCTTGGATTTGCGCATAGGTTGCATTCTGGGTCATCACACTTTAACAAAAGAGTTTTATGCTATACATAAAAGTCAGAAAAGCTATTTGATGTTTCATAATACATATGAAAAATTGTAAAACAAAGATCTCAAGCAATTTAAATTGGAACCTGTTAAAAACATTTGAAAAAGATAATGATCAAGCAGTAACGTTTGGAACAAACCAATGGATGTGTAAGACTACTTTAATAGATAATGTTAGTCTAATTCAAACATAGATCAATACATCCATACATAGATACATAGATACATAGATACATAGATACATAGATACATAGATACATAGATACATAGATACATAGATACATAGATACATACATACATACATACATACATACATACATACATACATACATACATACATACATACATACATACATACATACATACATACATACATACATACATACATACATACATACATACATACATACATACATACATACATACATACATACATACATACATACATACATACATACATACATACATACATACATACATACATACATACATACATACATACATACATACATACATACATACATACATACATACATACATACATACATACATACATACATACATATATAAATATATATATATATATATATATATATATATATATATATATATATATATATTTATATATACATATATATATATATACATATATATATATATATATGTATATATATACACTTCTTTTCATAATTATTTGAGTTGCATGAATAACTTTTTTTAAAAATGCAATTTTTTGTTTAACTATTTTTTATGTTTATTTTAATTTAAAACACATTAAAGTATCTTGACGAAATGCTTTGCTAAAAATCATAAGAATATTAATAATGCTAAAGTGGGCAAAACTCTATAAAAAATAGATTATCAATGGCTGTAAACCTGGACCAACGTGTTAAAGTTTTAAATCTTCGGTTTCAAGAGATAATTGTTTGTCTAAAAAAAATCGTTTAATGTATGATAAAAAAGTGTTATCTATCAACTGCAAAACATGGTGGATTTAGTGCTAAGGTGTGAGGCTGTTTTGGTTGTATTGCGACAGTTGACATTGTGAAATCAGAGTAATACAAAAGTAGTTTATTTGGATACTTAAAAAGTTATGCTATACGTTTAGAAAGTTTGGTTAATGGGAAGCCATTAACTTTTTAAAAAAAAAAGCTTAAATTTAAAACGTATTCTTCAGAACATTGTATAAGTTATTTGACTGTGTTCAAAAATGTTCAAATGTTGAATAGAATGATTTAGTCTCCCAAATCACAAGATCTTTTCCATAAAAAGCTCCATTTTTTATGAGAGAAAATAAAAGTAATGTCAAAAACTAATGCCTAATAATGCATAAGTTGACGAAAAAACTTATTAGTTATTGGCATAAAATTGATTTCGAAAAATTAGATAAATTGTTAAGTAGAATGCCAATAACATTTATGGCATTCACAAATATATATATATATATATATATATATATATATATATATATATATATATATATATATATATATATATATATATATATATATATATATATATATATATATATATATATATATACATATATATATATATATATATATATATATATATATATATATATATATATATACATATATATATACATATATATATATACATATATATATATACATATATATATATATATATACATATATATATATATACATATATATATATATATATATATATATATATATATATATATATATATATATATATATATATATATATATATATATATATGCATACAATACAAAAGTTATGAGCATAATATACATATGATGTGCATACAAATTTAATGGTCAAATGGTATGTGAAATCTATAGGTATTGTCAAATATATAAAAAAACAATTTTTTAATCAAATCATTTTTTAAATCAGGTGACTTAAAATTAAAAGAAATGGTTTTCCATTTGATTTTCTGTGTTTAATTTTGTTAGTAAATATTTCAAGTTATTTTCATTTTTAAATAAATTTCTATATCACAATGCTTAAAAATCTAACTTATTTTAGTATTACATTTCCTTAACGAGAAGATTAGCACCGTTGCTGCACAGCCATATGTTGACATATATGCAAATTTTTATTCAATAAATTTCCAAGCAGCTTTCATTACTGGGGTGTTGTCAGTGATAATGCTTCTGAAATTTTGTGGGCCGAGAGTCTAGATTACTTTTATGATAACACAAGCTTCAGATTCAACGAGACGAAGAGATTCTCCTGTATCAGCTGAGAATATGATGTCGTTGTTGAAGTTGATTGATGATTCGGCTTTTCGTTTTGCAAAAAATCGTTTCTCATCTTCACTAGCGGTTAAACATGATATTCTTTTATTTGTTGTAACGCCATCTTTTGCCTATTAATCTGTAAATCTATTAAAGTTTTCTTTTGTCTTTGTGTTGCAGGAAAAACATATAAAGTAAATTTTTCAGTTTTTAACTGTTTTACTTAATTATCTCTTTAATTTAAGCACTTCTATAATTAAATGTTTAAAGTTTTTACTTTTAAAAGTGCTTTAATTAAAAAGATTTAAAAGTGAATTAAAAGTTATTAACTTTTAATTCCACAATTAAAACTGATGATTTTTTTGTTCAAAAATCACATTAATTAAAACTTTCTTGAAAATTAGAATTAAAGTTCGTTTTTTTGTCTGTCTGCTTAATCAAAACAATTTAACGGTATTTAATGATTTGAATTTGAAAAAACGTTATACGCTAAAGTATGCGCATAATTATGCGAAAGTATGCGCATACAAATTTTTTAGAATCCTACATATATGTATATATATATATATATATATATATATATATATATATATATATATATATATATATATATATATATATATATATATATATATATATATATATATATATATATATATATATATATATATATATATATATATATATATATATATATATATATATATATATATATATACATTTCCTTTATATTTAATTTTTATTTAATTTTTAGGTAATGGAGAGGGATTACATTTTAGAAACTCTTCAAGTATTAATTGGGTTCAAATTGTTAAATGGAAAGATTGTCAAATAAACTTGTAACCTAATACTTAATGCAGCCGTGAAAATTATTCTAATATCTATATTTAACTACAAATATTTGGTTTTGTTCTATATTGACTTTAAATATAATTTCAAGATCTACAAAAGCATACTATTTTGTATAATTTTCTTAAATTTTAAAATTTGATTAAAAAAGTATTCGTTTTTTTTTGCTATAAGAAAATTGCAAATCAAGTTTGTTGTGTATTTTTGTAATTTTTAGCACTAAATGACGTTGTAAGTAATGTTTGTTATGTACTTTTTCCTTAAATCCTCTTATTATTATTACTATGTTTTATACCGTAGAGAAAAATTTACAGTATTAGTTAAGAAAGTGTAAATAGGGGCAAGAAGAAAATAAGTTCAGTTCAAAATAAAAAATTACATTACGTCATTAAGTTACACATTTTCTTAAAATCACAATGGAATATATGCAAAATCATGCAAACAGATACAAATTTAAAAGTACTTTTATATTTTACCATTTTTATTATTTTTAACTTTTATTCAATAAGATAACAAATTTAAAATAAATAAAAGTGAGATAAAACATCAACAACAAAAGAAGGAATGTTTGGGGCTCATTTTATAAACAGCATTTATATATTATCATGTATACTTTATATAAAAGAAATTTTTGAAAAACTCTGTTTTACGAAATACAAAATTATAGTATAAATATTGAATATTATATGTAAAAAATTGTTTTTGTTTAAATATAATTGTTATTTGAAAATCGTGTTGGGTATAAATGATTTACTTTTTTTTTAAACGAGTTAATTAAGATGGGTGCTATTTTCTTATTAACTTTGAACATTAATGTAATAAAAGTTTTGAACAAAAATATAATAAGAGTTTAATAATGTTTAAGTTGAAATACGTTGGGTATTTTGAATTTATTTAAAAGAGGTTTAGTGTGTGAGAAGCGATCCTAATTTCCAATAATTCTTTGAGCGTGTTTTTGTTTAAATAGCAGCCTAATATTTTTAAATACATGAATGCTGCACTAAGCAACGTTAGCGTAATTTAGATTGCAATGAATACAAGAAAAGTAAATAAACTTTATTTAAGTTTGGTTTAACAATTGTTAGGCGTTTTTTAGGAGGTCTACACTTTTTTATATTTTGTTTTGGATTATATACGTATGTGCCCCTTCCTCAATACATTTTTCATCTCTTGACATTAAAGTTACTTACAAAATGCTCAGGAAGTTTTAATGGAATGTCCTCGTTTCCATGAAGATGATGGAAAAAAATAGATTTTGTTTTTTTTAATATTTATGAAAATTTATTTGATATAAATCGTTTGCATAGTTTAGCAAGTTCTTTTTTTATTGTTGCAAATAAAATAATAATACTTTTATCAGTATATTGTATTTAATAATACTTTAAAAACGGCGGCAAAACAAAATGAGTTTAAAATATTTGAGAATTTAATCATTTAATCAAATTTATCTTTTAGGGTACTTTTTAATTATGTATGTGGATTTGCACTTTTTTTATTTATTATATTTTTTTTTAAGGCAGTTTAATGAATGATGAAAAACGAATATTTAAAAAGTTTATTTAGAATTACAAATGACATTTTATACTCTCCCTATTTAGCAACTTAACATCTTTTTAAATAAAAAAAAAAGCATAAAAGCTACGAAAAACTGTTGTTGTCGTTTATGAAAAAGAACTAGTCTATGAATAATAAGAAAAAGACTAGTGATGATATACCAACTTTTATGCTAAAATTTTATATTGTTAACTTTAGGGAAAGTCCTACAGATTGCATAAATAATAGTATCCATGATGGTAAATTCTCGTCTTATCTTAAAATGGCTGATGTTATACAATGTTTTAAGAAGAATGACTTAACTGATAAGTCAAATTACCGTCTAACTAGTATTTTACCAGCCCTTTCTAAAATTTAAAAACTGTTTTATATGAACCAATCTTGGTATTTGTTGAACCTAGATTTGTTCAACTTTTGCGTGGTATCCGAAGAGGTTATAGTACTCAGCATGACTTTTTTTTACTACTAAGTGGCATAATTGTATTAATAATGGAGGTGTTGTTGGATCAATATTAATAGACCTCTCAAAAGCGTACGGCTATATCCCGCATGACTTACTTATTGCTAAATTAAACGCCTATGGTTTTTTGAAAGAAAGTCTTAATCTCTTGCTTCCCTATGTTTGTGGCCGTAAATAGAGGGTAAAAATAGGTTCTTCTGCCTCAAATTGGATATATTATCTGGAGTGCCTCAAGGGTCAATCCTTGGACCTACTTTGTTCAATATCTTTAATAATGATGTATTTTTATTTAATTAAAATATGGAACTTTGTAATTTTGCTGATGATAACACTATTTATGCTTGTGATTTTAGCTTTGAGAAGATTATTTTTCGTTTGCAAAAAGAAGCAACCAATACGATTGATTGGTTTCAGTTTAACTCGATGGTTGCTAACCCATCGAGTTAAACTGAAACCAATGATAAGTTCCAATTTCTTTCAGTTAAGCTTAAAAAGCACAAAAAAATCTATTGCTAAAAATGGGTATTATAAGGGTTTTTGCCTTCGATAAGGTATAACTTTTTGGTATAACAATTGATAAAGATCTGAAGTTTGGGGAACACATTAAACAGTTATGCAGTAAAGCTAAAGATAAATGTTTTGCTCTTTCACGCATAAGAAATTTTTATCCTGTGATAAATCTATTTTGCTGTTTAATGCTTTTATTTTGTTTAACTTTTCTTATTGCCCTCTAGTTTGGATGTTTTGTTCAAAAAAAGATAACAAACAAATAAATAAAATTCATAAAAAAGCTCTAATTATAGTCTATGAAAAAATTGATTTGTTCCCGGATGAGTTATTAAATTTTGATAATAGTCCCAGAACCCATCTAAGATATTTAAAATTTCCTATGATCGAAATTTTTAAATCTATTAATTGTCTAAACCTAATATTTATGGAAAACCTTTTTACTATAAAAAAATCTTACGTATAAACTCCGTTGTAGCAAAAAACTCATTCTACCTCCTATAGGCTTCATATATAATGATTTATGATGTACGTTATAAAGAGCCACCTCGCTCTGGAACACTCTAACTAATGAGACCATGTCCGCAAAAGTTCTTGAGGTGTTCAAAAAACATATTAAGAATTGGTATGGTAATAATTACGTTTGCAAAATTTGTCGTTTTTAAAATTTTGTTTTATTTTATACGGACTTATATCTTTTGTTAAGATTGTATTACTATAAATATATATATATATATATATATATATATATATATATATATATATATATATATATATATATATATACATAGGCGTAGAGTATGGGGTGCAACGGGGGCAGGCTGCCCCCCTTGAGTCAACTTTGCCCCCCTTGAAATTTCGTTTGCCCCCCTTGAAATTTTATCCATTCTTAAAATAAATATTATTTCAATTTATTATTTTTAAACAGAGAAAGAAATCAAGTTTTTTCCGAAATAAGCGAAGAAATTAACAATCCATTGCTATAAACGTACCCCCTTTTTTTAAATAAAAACTTGGAAAACTTATTGATCGAGGAAATCTTTTTTTTCAGCTAAAAAATGCGTTTTTTCGATAAACTTCAAATGGTCTTTTGATCTTAAATTAAAATTTTTTCGCAGGTATACATGCTTTAAACACGCTCCACCTAGTGTATTAAAGTAATTTTTGTAACGACGTTTTTGTTTTTAAATGGATTTTATATAAGTTAAAAAGAAAGTACAAATTAAAAAATCTTTAAAGAAAGCCAGTCAGACAAGGTACCTTGGTGAACTTGACTTAACGGTAATGAAGCTTATTTTATGCAAATTTCAAAGTACCAGTGAATTCACTTGACAATAACTTAAAGAAGTTATAAAGACTTCAAACACTTCCGTCACTGAAGTTTCGAATTTTAGTCTTTCTTATTTAAATTTTAAAAGAAAATTTAAATCGAATTTTTACTAAGTTAACATTTTCATACAAAGTATTATAAAAAAACTTTAAGAATAGCGGACAACAGCTGTTAAAAAAGTAACTTTTACTTTAAATAAAATTTTAATTAACAGTTCTTTACTTTTACTTGTGTAAATATTATGTGTGATTTTACAAATACAGCACTTTTTACATGAGTACAATTATTGCTATTGTTTTTTGCTTTCGCAATTCAATTATTGCTATAATTTTTTATTTACATTATTATTTGTGTCAATTACAAATTATTGTAGATTACTTATAAAAAATGATTAATTATTTCCATTAATTAAGAAATAATTAATTAAAGTTAAAAAACTAGAAATCTTTTGTGTGTGAAGAACTTACAGCATGGATAAGTTTATCATTCGAACTAAGAAGAATGATTCTAATAATGCCAATGTGCCTATTTCATCTGCCTTACAAGTATCATCGTTTTCCGACAATAAGTTGAAGTTACAAGCAAACAGTTCAGATTTTGTTGGTGATAATAGTGAGGACCAACAAAAAAGGTACCAGCCAACCTCCTTAATAACTTATAATAGATTTTAAATAACAACTTAAAATAAGAGATTTTTTCTTTACAGAATTCCCTACTCCTCTTTATCCAAATCTAATTCAACACAAGGTGCAAACGGAAAAAGGTTGGAAAAAAATATTCGTCGATATCTTTTTAGCTGGGAAGACGAATTCAAGTGGATTTACTATGACGCTGTTAAAGAAAAAGCCTTTTGTTCCTCGTGTGTCAAAGCTACTAATATGAAGCTTCCGCTGCCTACTGAATCAAAATAAAAAAAATCCGCTCTGGGATATGTTATAAATGGATTTAATAATTGGAAGAAAGCTCATGAGAAGTTTCGCCGTCATGAAGCTAGCCATTTTCACCGAGCTGCTAACGAAATGATTTTGACAAGCACGTCAGATTCTACAGTTTCCAGTAAACTTCCACTCAACATCTACAAGATATGAAGGACGCAAGAAAAGCACTTGATCATATTTTTTCTAGTTTGATTTTTCTCGGCTGTCAAGGTTTGGCCATCCGAGGCAAGACAAAGGAGTCTTCAAATCTATTCCAGCTCTTAGAACTTAGGTCTATGGATGTACCAGTCTTGAAAAAATGGATGAATCGACCAGAGAAGTACAAGTGGATATCACCAGATGTCACAAATGAAATTGTGTTGGATATTTCGTTAGTTATCCAACGTGAATTATCAAACACGATAAAAAAGAGGGATTTTTTTGGATTCATGATGGATGAATCGTCCGATATTACGGGAAAAGAGCAGGTATTATTAGCCAAATCAATAATTAAATGAACCTTATTTTTTTCTTTTAATAATTTTTAAAAGCTTTAAATTTTATAGGTATCGATATCCTTCCGTACTGTGGACGATGAGTTCCAAATTAATGAGGATTTTTGTGGATTTTATGAGACAGCCACAACTAAAAGCCAGGATTTGTTTTTGATTATAAAAGACGTCCTTCTTCGCTCCAACTTAAGGCTCGAGAACTGTCGGGGACAGTGCTACGATGGAGCTGCTGCCATGTCTTCTGAAATAGCTGGCTTGCAAAAACTTGTTCTTCAACAAGAAAGCAGAGCCCTTTATGTTCATTGCAGAGCTCACAACTTAAATTTGGTAATACAAGATGAAATAAAAAACATCCCTGATATAGAAAACATCATGTCACTCGTTCAAAAGTTTATCGCTTTTACCAGAGGCTCACCAAAGAGGCTCGCTTGGTTTTCAAGCCTAAAAGATCAAAATGAAAGCGAAGACGGACACCAAAATGGAACATCATTTAGACCTTTTTGCCCAACCAGATGGATAATGCGCAAGCCATCACTAATATCTATTACCAGTAATTACAGATCACTTTTGGTTTGGCTGGAAGACCTTACCACCAACCCTGACTTTACCAAACGCCGAGTGGAAGCAATGGCTTTTTTGTCTTCTTTTCAGGTTTTTGACACCTTTTTTAAGTTGGAATTTCTTCGAATCATTTTTACCATCCTAGAAGATTCAAGCATTCAACTTCAGGGAAGCCAACTAAACTTTAGTAAGGCTGAATCCATCATTCAGACCCTGAAACAAATATTGAGATCTTTGCGTACTGAGTCACGTTTTAAAACACTTTTCGATGCGGCAACTGAATCTGCTAAAATAATGGATTTAGACGAACCAGCTCTGCCCAGGAAAAGGAAAGTACCTGCAAAAATTGAAGTTGGTTTCAGGGATACTTATTACCAGCCAAATGACCCAAAAGAGATGTACAAGAACTTATACTTTATCAGTCTAGATGCAGTTTTAGTTAGCCTAACCGATAGATTTGAATCAACTGAAACCACTCGCCATTTAACAAGAGTCGAAGAGTTTGTTATTGGATCAAATAATACTGAATGCAGTATTGACTACATAAAAAACTTCTACGAGGACGATTTTACAAATTATCAAAGACTACAGCTTCACCGGGACCTTTTCATTGACGAAGCTATGAGAAAAAAAGTCCAGTTAGTAGATTTTCAATCAGCTCTAGATTTTATCCGTGCTAAAGAACAAATTGGATTGAGAAGCATTGTCTCGGAAATTGTCCGTTTTATAAAGATTATTTTGGTCCAGCCAGTGTCAACTTGTACAGCAGAACGATCATTTAGTAGTCTGCGTAGACTAAAAACTTTTCTTCGATCGACCATGAGCCAAGAAAGGCTGAACGCTGTTTCTCTAATGAATACCCATAAAGAAATTACCCGGAGTATTAAAATGGATTTTTTGTTAGATAGGTTTATTGAAAAAAACGAAACGCGCCGTAGAATGTTTTATTTAGAAACCAAGTAAATTCTCTACATATATTTCTATATTTCTTGATGCTAGTTAACCAAAATTTTGATAGAAAAAGTTGTTATTTTTTATCTCTATATAAATAACAATTAAAACTGGACAGTTAACGTAAATTGCTCAAAAAAATTGAACCTTCAACTTTTTGCCCCCCTTGAAAACTTGAGTACTCTACGCCCATGTATATATATATATATATATATATATATATATATATATATATATATATATATATATATATATATATATATATATATATATATATATATATATATATATATATATATATATAAATATATATGTATATATATATATATATGTATATATATATATATATATATATATATATATATATATATATATATATATATATATATATATATATATATATATATAATTATATATATATATATATATATGTGTATTGTTGCCGCGATCCATAAAAGCCGGCATCCCCAATAAACTCTGGGTTCGTCACTGTGTATATATATGTATATATATGTATATATATATATATATATATATATATATATATATATATATATATATATATATATATATATATATATATATATATATATATATATATATATATATACACGCATTAAAATCACAAATAATTAAATCAAGAAAAAAAATGAATCTAACTTTGTATCATATTAGATGTCTTACATTAATAATTGGAGGGCACATAATCGAGAAATCAATTATCTAATTAACAATGCCCTGGCTAATGATCCTGATGACGATATACAACTTATTACCAATGAAGTCGAATCTCTTTCTTCTGTGTCAGTTAATAATTTTGATGAGAATATAAGTAGTAGTATTACATCAGATTTTAATTTTTCTGATACAAGTTTTGGAAATGGTGAGCCAATCTTAGAATATTCTTTTTCTGAAAAACTAGCATCCGGGGCTGCTCGGAACAAATGTACGCGTGCGTGTATTAATGAATTTTTAGAGATTCTTGTTAATAATGGACATAACGAATTACCAAAAGATAGCCGTACACCGTTAAAAACACCAAGGTATATACTTACTTTACCTGTAAGTGGGGGAGAATATGTTTACCTGGGTATTTTAAATGTTATATCGAAAATACTGGAGTCATATACAGGTAACAAGTTATCTTTGAATCCTATTTGTTTAAAAGTTAATATAGACGTAGCTCCTTTGTTTAAAAGCAGTAGTTAGCAGTTTTGGCCAATACTTGGTGCATTTGGTGAAATGAAACCCTTTATTATATCATTATACTGTGGTATGCAAAAACCAGATCCTGTTTCTGATTTTCTAAATGTCTTTTAATTAGAATTTCAGGATTTAAAAGCGAATGGCTTTAAGTTTGACAACTTGCTGTTTGAAGTGGGTTTAAAATATTTTTGCTGTGATGCTGCAGCAAGGCAGATGTTAAAATGTGTCAAGGCACATAATTGGTATGACTCTTGTGAAAGATGCACTGTTCACTGTTCACATTTGTCAAAAATAGAGTTGTTTTTGAAGAACAAGAATGTCCTCTGCGTAATGATTTGGTTTTTTCACAAGGGATTTATCAAGGAAGCCATCAATTAAATCGAAGTATTCTTCTTGGTTACAAAAATGCTTGTGTTAAAAACATTTTGCTGGACTCAATGCATTTAGTTTTTTTATGTGTTACAAAAAGGTTACTTTTTGTAACACCTAAAAAAACTAAATGCATTTAGGTGATTTCTCTATCAATGGGCATGGTAGTCTTAGCTGGTGGACCACTTCTTGGCAACTTTTTGATGTTACTCATTTTTTTATATTTTTGAATGATGTTTCCTACACTATTAGGCTTAACATTTATTATTTTAAAATTTGTTTTGTATCTTTTTCCACCTTTAAAGTGTTTCATGATCAATTTTTGTACTGATTCATAAATTGTATGTCTTTTCACGATGATCTTTTTATTAAAAACTTAAAAAATAAACAAATTTTGCTCAAAAGTTAGTTTAAATAACTTCAATCAATCAATTTTTTTTTTTTAATATGTAATTTTACTAAGTTATATAATAGAAAAGTTAAAAAAAGCCATTGAGTGATTTTTTGATTTATATTTTTAATGATTCAATAGATAATTTTTGTTTTGAGTATAAAATAATGAATAAGGTGTTAAAAATGATATTTAATATAAATTCCCTCTCTCTCTATATATATATATATAAAATTAGGGTCAAAAATTTAAATTAAAGCATACAAAAACAAATTTTTATTGAAAAATCATCAAGGCGTATTAAACTTTTTTGACATATTATTATTTTTTTATTTATTTTAATAATATTATTTTTCTTTATAGTCTGATGTCAAACAAAGTCATGGCTTGTTTTGAAGTCATGAAAGGGAATAACCGGAAAGAAAAAAATAACCAAGAGGTTCAGGATAAACTAAGTTTTGAAATGTTGAAAGTTTTTGAGCTTATCATTGGTAATTTTTCTTGTTTTATTATAAACTATTTAATATCGTATGTTTTTCTTTAAAGTCTTTTCTAGCTTTTTAATAATTGTTTTTTTTTTATTTTATTTACATATATAGATTGTAAAGGGATTAGTTTTTAGCTATTCTTGTCAGTCAGTTAATAAATTATCTTTTTAAGATTTAGAAACCGAAAAATTTAATAAATTAATTTTGTGTTGGTCTTTATATATTTATACCTCTATTCTGTCAATTTATGTTTAGAGAGTGTTCTGACGAAAAGAATCAAAGCTACAATTATGGATATCAAAGCGGAAGTTCAAAGAATATTGCGGTATGCACCTGGCAAAGTTGTTGTCAAGAGAATATCTCCGAAAGATGATATAGAAAAATAGAAATTTGTTTTTTATAAGAAGTGCTTTTACGCCAGAAAATATATGCTATTTTCTAATTGTATTTAAATCTAATTGTATGTCGAAAAACCTTTCCAATTCCAACATAAATCCGACGTCGATCCGACGTCAACCCTGACATAAATCCGACGTCGAGCGACATGGAAGAAGAAATTGTCCAACAAACTATTGTGCGGCCGTGGCGCAGTGGTTAGAGCGCTTGCTTTATAAGCAGGAGATCCAGGTTCGAAACGAGCTCTGGACAAATTTTCGCGTCACGGTAAGGAAGGAGGCGTGAACTTCCTGGTTAAATGCACTTCCGCGGTGCTCTGTGACAAGGCCGTTAGGACTTCTTGGGGCACCTAAAATAAAAAATTAAAAAAAAAAAAAAAACATCAAACGACAAATTATTCACGTTTCATACTATATGGTAATATGTAAAAAACTATAAAAAGTTTCAGATTTTAATAGTTTAAAAAATTTAACCCCCTTGTATTTATGCGTAAATAATCAAATTTAACTTTCCAAAAACTGCAATTCCGCATAAGTAAAAATTAATTTTTTTCAAATTTTTTTTCCCAAAGTCATTGTTCACGTATTGTGGCACCATAAAATTTACCCAACATATTAAATTTATTTGTAATGGCAAAGGATATCGTTGTAAGAAAATACACAAGACACTTATTGCAGACCAAAGATAAAAACACATTTAATGATTTGCAGTACAAAAAAAGAAAACTTGAAACGTAGTGAATATATATTTAAATGTTATAAGAGGTTTGACAAAAGACTAATTTTTCTTTTTCTTGCTCAGGCCATTTGCATATTTTACAAATATATGGCTTGGATGAGGGGGATGGTGTTGGCACTAACAGGTTTGCCAGTGGAATAAACAACCTGGCTTTTGCTCTCAATTTGCAGTTTATACAAGTTCTCATCCTCTTTGCACAACAATTTGCCATTAACTTTAGTGGTGTCAAACGGTTCATTCAATGCATTAAAGTTTTGTTTCTTTCTGCAGCGCTCTTAGTCTTCCAAAAGTTATGCTAGTTTTGCACAAATGACTTGAACAGACACATGTGAAACAATCAAAGTTTTGCTGTATAGGACTTTAAGTTAAATAAAAATTACATTGATTCTCTGTCTCTTTTTTTTGGTAACGGTTTCAAGAAATTTGAAACGTCCAATGACTTGGTTTTTATGGAGCATGCAACTCCTTTCACTCAAGGATGATTTGTATATTGCCGCTTTGCATTTTCTTAATGGTGCTTGAAACTGGATTATGTTCTTTATCCAAGTTTCCACATTAATCACGGTATTAGAGCTCTTTTTAAACGACATGATATATTCTACTCAGCAACAAAAATAGAAAAATATAAATATAAATATTAAACACGTTACAAAATAAAGAAACTGTTACCGAGTTTTCATATATTTTATTTAAAAACAAGCAATTCAAAATTACAGAAGATTAATTAATAAAATATTATATGCACAGTTATATGTTTGTATATAAATCACAAATATTAATGTAACTCACCAAATAATACAAGATCTCTTTTAAATAGACAATAATAGTATTGACTCAAAATTAGGCTAATTTATTTAAACTTAACTATCCGCTTTGAGTAAGTGAGGCTTATTTATCGGCTTATATCACTCTGCGAAAAAGCAAAAGGAAATTTTATAACTCTAAAGAAACTTCTCGAACGAACAACTTTTTATACTGTTCTGAAAAATTTCCAAAAATTTCCAAAAATTTCCAAACAGTTCTTTCGGGGCAGTATCGCGAACATTTTTAGCGGGTTCGTTTCGAGTAGTGTGAAGTTAAGAGTAAAAATTTACATTTTACTTGATTTTTATAACATAATTTGTGTGAATAAAGACCACTTGGTACAAAAAGAGTCGATTGTACTCAAACGACTCCTCCACAGTACTAGCCTGTCTCTATAATAATATGTTGTATAAATTATCATATCAGTTGGTTTAATGACTTATATTATATATAAATATTATATATAGTTGAAACAAAAATAAATTACGTTAAAATGGCCAATATTACATTTCGAATTTGTTTGTGCGTGAACTTTTTCAATATTTCATTTGAATAAAAGTCATTTTAGTCATTAATAGGCAAAAGTTCATCTATTCATGCTGCAGAATATATATATATATATATATATATATATATATATATATATATATATATATATATATATATATATATATATATATATATATACATATATATATATATATATATATATATATATATATATATACATATATATATATATATATATATATATGTATATATATATATATATATATATATATATATATATATATATATATATATATATATATATATATATATATATATATATATATATATATATATATATATATATATATATATATATATATATAGATTTAATATTAATCTGGTCTGCTGAAAAAAATCATTATCCATAAAGATAATTAGATTAGTTAATAACATCAGAAAGTTAAAGAAACTTCGCAAAAATAGTAGTTCGGTATTGCTATTAGGTGAAACCTTTACTCCACCTGTGGCAAATAATAATGCATTTAAATAGTGTTCTAATATTCCTGAAAAAATAACTTTAATCAGCGAAACAAAATGCTCAAAAAAGAATATAAAAATTTAAAAAGAAAAATTGAATCAATGATGGATTTAAAATTAGATTATTTTAAAATTAGATATTTAAAATTGGATTATTTTAAACATCTAAAAGATTTTGAAGATATGTCTAACAATCTACAATCTACAAATGCTTGTTTCAAGAAACTTATTAATGAAAAGTGAACTGTACCAAATTAAAAAACTTTATTGTGAAGAGGAAGAAAACCTTGACATTATTGAAAACAAATAAGAGTTAGTTAAGGCACACAAAAAATCATTTAGTGTAAGAAACTTAAATAAAAAAGCTATATACCGTGAAGCTCAGTTGGAAATAAAAAAGAACGAAATTAATTCCTTAAACAACGAAACAAAATGTAAGATATCACAATTAAAAAAAGAAACAATAATTATTAGTTCGATTCTAGAAAGTTCATGTATAAATATTTCAGAATTAAAAAGAGAAAAACTGAAGTTGCAAAAAAAAGTTAGTAATTTAAAAATTGCTTTACAAAATAAAAACATTTATAGTAATGAAAACAATATGAAAAATCTTATAAGTTTAGAAAAAGAAGTTGCGACATTATATAGTAAAACAAAGGTTTTGAAAAACAGAATCAAAAATAAGTTGGTTTCTTTGTTGGTATGAATAGTGTCAAAGACGTCATTAAAGTAGTACTAAACAAACTAACAAAAAGAATGTATTTAGACTGCCATCAGCTGCTGTTGAATGCAGGTTAATTCAGGAAGCTGCAATTTTAGGTCAATTTCAAGTTGCTGAAACAATGCTTGAAAATAATTTGACTAATAAAAATTCTAATGTTGGCAATTGCTTGCATGTTGATGGTACACAGAAACACCATAAACATCAAAATTTTCAAATAATAACAAAAAGTGGTGAAACATTATCTTTTGGTTTGTCTGAAGTGGTTGCTAGTGATGCAGCTAATATTTTGCAGAACTTTACTAACATAATAGACGATATTTGTGATGTTGTTAGCAACTCTGCCATGGAAAAAGAAATCAACTTTGCTAAATTAATAACACCAATTAAATCAACGATGTCTGAACTTGGTCCAGTTAATCCTCTATTTAATTCGCAATTAAAAATATTAAGGGAAAACTTTTTGCCAATTGCAATCAATAATTGAGATTTACTTTCTTCAAATGTTAAAGATAATATGAAGGATATGAGTAATTTTTTCTGCAAACTCCATTTGCTTGCTAATTTTGCTTCTGAAACAGATAAAATTTTAAATTCTTTTGAAAAAATTTTGTTAGAAGATAATTATGAGAATGTTTTTGCTTTTATTAGTAAAGAAAGTGGCGCTACTAGGTGAGTTCGTACTACATGTAAGGCATTTCATTCAAGGGGTAGTGAGGAAGCTGGTGTTGCCTCTTTTCTTTCTTCTCGTAATAAAAAAAGTATTTTTTGTTCCATTTATTGGAAATCGTTTTAAAATTTTTTATTATAATGCAGCTGCCCTATATTATTACAAGGATGCTGTAATTGAATTTCTTAATGCGTGGCCTAATCCAAATAATTTATTAAAGGCTATTAAGAAAGATATCATAAATCTTGAATTTATTGCTGAAGTTCGTGCATTAGGAATCATTGATAAACTACTTACAGGTCCTTTGTGGCAAATTATCGAATCACTTGATAGCATTTTGCTATTGAACCCCTACCTACTTCATTTGAAAATTAGACTTTCAACTCTTTGTAAGGATGCTTCTTCTTTATTGTTTGCAAACGGAAAAATTTTGGAGGATACTAATCTTCTTCATCGAGATATGATTTACTGCAAACTGTTTAAAAACACACAAAATGATGAGTAAGATTCTTTGACTGTGCAATCACTTGAAGTTATTTTTCATTATTATTTTGGAACGTCAGTGTGCTGATCAGTTACCTGGTGGTAAATATTGGAATCAATCTGATTCAGTTGCTGATGCAGCTTCTTATGTCTCTGCTACTAACAAAGCATCAGAAAGTGACTTTGCCGTTTTGGATTTAATGATATGTATAAAACCAAATGCAAATATTCAAACTATCCAGGCTTTGATGATGTAGTCTCAGAATCAAACATTAGAATGGCTAAATAGTAAAACAGAATAAGAGAGAAAAAAATTACTTGATTATTCAAGAACCAACAAATCAATGATGAAATACAAGTATGATGAAAGAGAAGAAGCACTTAAAAAAGATAAAGCTATCCGCCTTCTAGCAAAGCAAGACGAAAAAAATATAGAAGAAATTAAATTACACCAAAAAAAAATTTCAGCTTGTAATAGCTTAACAAATTTAAATGTAAGAGCATGGATTTCATAGCAAGAATCAGTTTATATCAAATCAAATCAAATCAAATAACGTGTTTAGTACGAAGTAGAGCATGGTTGAATTAAAAGAGATAAATAAATAGATAGATAAATAAATAATGCCAAAATATTGGTACTAATATTAATAATAATATAATGAAAAAAGTTTCGAAATGGCAGATAAAAAAAAATTTCAAAATGTTAAAAATATCAAATAAAAAACTGAAGGATCACGAATTGATATAGATAATAAAGAATTCCAATACTAATTTGTAGAAATATTCAATTGTATTTTTTTAACAAATAATTAAAAAGCTTGATTTTGAATTCAGAGATTGAATTAAGAGATATTAGATCAGGAGGTAGTTTGTTCCATGAGGTAATAAATTGATATTTCATGGATTTATTTCCATATTTAGCAGAGTGGTGTTTTGGAATAACTAAGTTTAAGCTACTGATAGAGCAAAGAGGATAGTGACTATTTGTACTTGCAAAGATATTGTTGAATGATAGGGGAAGGCCTGAAATTTAAGTGCTTATTAATTGGTTCCAGATTGGATTTAAAGATGATCAGCTCTGTTTTGTTAAAACTGAGAGAATGTTTATTAGAGCGAAGCCACTGAACAAGATTTCCAAGATTATGATTAATATATTTTTTGATTTTTTTAAGTGATTTGTCAACCAGTAGCATGTTAGTATCATCAGCAAAATGGTAAGCAGTTGCAAATTTAAAAGAAGTATTTATGTCATTAATAAAAAGAACAAAAAGAAGTGGTCCTAAAACTGTACCTTGTGGGACGCCATTTGAGCAATTATGTAAATCAGATTTAGTGCCGTTAATAGAAACAAACTGTGTTCTGTTTTGGAGATACGAAGTAAGCCATTTTAGTGGGATGCCTCTGATTCGATATTCCAATTTTGTGAAAAGGATGGAGTGATCCACAGTATCCAAAGCTTTATCCAAATTTATAAACACCCCACATGCAAAGTGCTTATTATCTAGAGCTCTTCTAATCTTCTCAGTAATTCCATTAAGAAATTAATGGAATTACTGAGAAGATTAGAAATCCATATTGATGTTGGTACAAACATTTAAACTTTTCTAGAAACTTGTATAGCCTGTTATGCATAGCCTTCTCAAAAAAATTGCTTAGGTTGGAAAGAAGAGAAGTGGGTCGATAGATAGAAAAGTCTAGTAAGGAGCCTTTTTTTAAAAATTGGAATGACTTTAGCTACTTTAAAAACTTCAGGGAATTCGCCACTTTTAAAAGAATTATTTATCATAATGCTAAGAGGTTTGGAGATTATGTGAGAAGTAAGTTTAAGAAAAAATGTTGGTATGCTGTTAGGTCCATAACTTTTATCACTTTTAAGAGCATTATTAATAAGACTAGATACCTCATCTTCACTCACAGGGTCAATAAAAAAAGAATTAGCATTAGGCAAATTAAGAAAGTCACTATAAGTACGTTTTGATGGCATGATTTTATTGAGTAGTTTTTCACAAATAGAAACAAAGTAGTTATTAAATATATTTGAAACAGTGGCATGGTCTGTGATGATATTTTCATTCAGATTTAGCTGAGTAGGTGTTTTACGTAATGATGCTTTAATTTTTATGATATCTTTTATGCCTTTCCATGAATTTTTTATTTTGTTCATGTTGTTATTAAAATATGTTATGTAGTATGATTTTTTACTACTTTTTAAAAAGTTGCTAATTTTATTTCTATAGAACTTAAACTTTGTGAAAAGTTCATTTATAGTATTAATATTATTTATAATATTATATATATTATATAATATTAATTTTTATAATTTATAATATGGAAGAATTGTTAAAATCAAAAGTACTCCTTGCTCAACTTAATTTTTATCGTGTCATCTTAGGTATGGAATGTGACAAAAAACTAAAGGTAGAAGGAACCAAAAGAAGAAACTTGTCTTGGGAAGAATTATATGAAAATCTTATTATTGTTATTCAAGCAAATTTAATACCAAAAAAACAACCTTTATGTAATTTGAGTAATAATTTAAAACCTTGTATTTTACGTGATGCAGCTGTTGCAAGCAAAAAAAAAAAAGAAATTAATGGAAAAAATTCAGGATTCAAGATTAAACAAATTAATAGAGCAACAGAAAAAACATTCCTTAACCAGATTTATTAACAATCTATCCGATATTGTAGATACTTGTATTCAACATTGTGTTAGAGAAGAAGATTCTTTTGACGTATTTTGGGACACAAGTGGTAGGAGTTGATCAAATAAATGGGAAGCGAACCACATAACCATGTTAAGTATGATAACGAACCTGATAGACTATAGTCATTTCCATTATTAATTGATTTTGAAAAAGGCGATCTTATTCTTTGCAGCTCGGGTTAGGGGCCACCCATAAGCTACGTCACACAATTTTTTGTAATTTTCAAGCCGTTTCATGCTGAACTGATAAAGGTCGTTGAGAACGTGCAAAAACGTTTCACAAAGAAAATTCTGCACTAAAGCAATTTGACCTACTATAACTGACTTCAGTTGCTTGATTTGTATTCGCTTGAAATAAGGCGAGTAAAACATGATTTATCAACTTGCTTTAAAATTCTGCATAATTGGTCTTAATTGATAAATCTATGTTCTTCTTTATTGACAACAAAAACAACACGCGAGGACATAAATATAAAATGCGTAAACAACAATGTCGACTAGATATTCGCAAATATAGTTTCTCTTACCAAATTGTTAACATTTGCAATCATTTGCCATTCGATGTTTTCAACATCAAATAATATCAACATCTTTAAGAGTGAAATTTAATCAATTTTAAAAAATCATGTCGGTGTTGACTGCATATCTCATTTGTTATTTGTATATAAGTTATCTATTCAATGTTGTACGCTGTTACATAATTTATTTTGGGGCACGCTGTTAGTGACCATCAACATGGAACTGCGTATCCTTTAGAACATGTATTATTTGTTCTAATAAATACAATCTAATCTAGTATATAAAATAGTATACTAAGTGTATAAATATAGTCGACGATTTCTTAATAATTTAATTAATATCAATTTTGACCATTAATTTCAAAATTTATATATATATATATATATATATATATATATATATATATATATATATATATAATATATATATATATATATATATATATATATATATATAAAATATATATATATATATATATATATATATATATATATATATATATATATATATATATATATATATATATATATATATATATATATATATATATATATATATATATATATATATATAAATATATTAGGGTGGGGCATGAAACACCAAAGTCAATAAAAAAAATACCATAATAATTTTTCTGGTTCCTTTTGATATGTGTATTAAAAATATGTAACTTTTTTTTTATGGGTACCCCTAGGGTCGGTCCCAGCAGTCCGAAAATTAGAAAATTTATAATTTTTGTAAATATTAAGGGGGGCAGGGTCACTTACAAATATTTTAAAGATATCTTAAGAGTTATTTTTGTAGCCTGATATATTTATTTTTAGATTATGTTTTGCTTTATTGCAAAAAATGATGGAAATGGTCAGCCCTACCCATTTAAATACATGGTGTTTATATTTGGAGGTAGGGGGGTGTATATTTTTACCTTTGTATTTTAAATAAAAAATATTTTTACATTTGCATTTATTTTTTAAAGAAAGATCATTTTAAAGTTTTCAACCAAGATTTTTTTTCTGATGTCTAAAATTTTAGCCGATGATCTGCAGCAACTAATAAATTAGCTTGGCTATTATCTTCGTTTCTGAAAGTTTCAATGAAGTCTTTACCAAGTTTAATAGCACGTTTTGGACTATCATTTACAACAAGAAGACCAGTGACATAATTTTTAAATCTAATATAACCCGAAAATTGTTATTTTTTTTTTCATTGTCAGTAAAGTTTCCGGAATTCAGTTTCCCCATCTTATAACTGGTGGGCTTCGCTATTTGAGCTAATTTAAGAGCTAATTTTTGTAGCTGATCTACAGATAAACATTTATCAGCAAGACAAATAACCTCAAATCTTTCATACCAATTGTGCTTTTTAAGTGATTTCAGTACAGCTTCTGCTGGTTTAAAACTGAATTCAGAATATTGTATCATTTTATTAATAGCTTTTAGATCTAAAGAAGGTGCTATGGTAAGGATAGGGGCTTTAATAGACCATGGAACATAAAATAGTGCTGTAAATGAAGCAATTTCATAAATCAGCTTTCCCTCTTGCAATGATATTATGTTAGGACATAAGTTACTGAACTGTGGCTGAAGAAGATCATTTGTTAAATAATAAACTCCCTGTGCCATAAACCTGGCATGATGTGAAGCCATTGGAAATCTAAATTGAAATTTTGTTACTTTGCCACCTAACCAAAGAACTGCTAATTGTATAAAATACTGGTAGTCATTTCTTGGAAATATATCGTTATCTAGGCAATTTTGAAGGAATGTTAATGATTCAGAAACCTAAATTTCAAAAAACTTTATTATTAAAACTTATAATTAAACACATTAATCTAAATGGGACAATTAAACAAACCTGCTTTTCCAAAAAAGATACAATTTTTATTTCTGAGTCATATCTCTTTAGGTCATCATAATTTATCTTCTTTTCAAGAATAGATTTCCAATTACTCTCCAGCCTATCAAATAACTCAGTCTTTGGTCCACTTGTTTTACCACCAGTAAGAACATTTGAAAAGAGCTAAAATATATTTATTTCAAATCGTTAAAATAAATTTTATTAATAAAGCATTTAATTCATCAAGAAATATTTATAATTAAATATATAAATAAATATAAAAATATTGTATGACTTTTTCAATATTTACCTTTATATGTAATTCATAAACGTGATGACGACAAGCCATCCAAGTTAAAGCTTTTCCTCTCCATTGCTCAACTAGAGTACAGACTCCTTTTAGCCAACCAGTATTTGTAACTGTGGTGTCAAAGGACAGACAACCAACATAGTCAAATAGCTCCCAGTCTTGTAAAGTTTTTTTGATTGCTTTCCTAAGAGACTCAGCAGTGCCATCTTTCACAATTAAAATATCCAAAATTTGGGATTCTGGGAGATCTGGTGAACTGATTAGTACAGCTGCTTTTTCAATTTTTTCTTTACCGAGTTTTTTCATATCAAACATAATTTTTGAGTCAAATTGCACAGTAAGACTTTTACCCTTAGCCAATGTAATAAAGTTGTCTTTGATATTACAGGCAGTTTTTCTTATACTTAATTTTTTCTGCCACAAAATACTTCGGTTAGCAATAGAAAAATCATCTGTCGTTCCAGAACAATTATTATAAGAGAAGCAAGAGTTGCACTCAGTGCAGTCGAACTTATTCCATATTGTGATGCTGTTGGAGCTAAATCTTTTCCTTTATTTTTTGGAACAATAAGAGGAACAACATTAGATTTTCTAATTTTCTAGAAGGCTGTAGATACTCTTCATCTTGGTTATCATCTAAAGTATTTAAAACTTTTGTTATGTTTTCATATTTCTCAGTAACCAACTCTTTCTGTTTTCTTACGGTTGCTCTTTGATTTTTTTTTTTTATTTCTCTTTTTGTTTTGTTTTTTAAAAATTTTTGTGAAATTTTATCTTTACCTAACATTTTCTGAACACGCGCTTCATTCTGGTCGTTAAGAAAATCTGCATCTTCTCTTCTAGTTTTTATATCTTTAGTTTTATCTTTCATAATAATACCTTCACAATTCTTTTGACTTACATCAAATACCTCCTCTAGCATTCTTGAAAACTGTTCCCTTTTTAAAACTAAATTTGTACTTAAATGGTTCCTGTGTTTGTTTAAATCTTTTCTCTTCTTTTCTAAGTCAACAATCTTGTCTCTAAAACAAAGGTAGAAGAATGCATTAAAATTAATGTAATTTATTATAAATATATAAAACTGTATGACTTTATAATTGTTACTTATATAACATAAATTTGAAATTGGATTAAACTAGAAACTAAAATTATTTTAATTTTATAAAAACCTGATATGCTTGTCAGTATTAATAAAAGGAATTCCTTCTTTTTGCCATATTTTCTTCACCTCATAAACAATGCATGGCAAACATTTTTGGAGACAACCGCTTATTTCAGCACATTGTGCAGTAAAGAAATCACCAAGACGACATGAAGCTATACTAACTGAGGAAATGTTTGGAAAATCACCTCTTATCATAAGATCTCTGCAATGGTAATATTGCAATACAGCTTTTTTAATTGGCAATATATATAGATATATAGTGCTCCTATTCTCACTTGGTGCAGTGCTGCTGCAAAAAGAGAGATCCAACATTTTCATAAAAATGCCCTGCAAATTATTGTAATTGATTTAACCAATTCAAGCAGGTTCAACATTATTTTTGACATTGAAGAGTTACTTGACAGGATCTGTATTAATATACTTAAAAAGATCTTTGCAGACCCATGCCATCCTATAACCACTAAATTAACTCAAACCAACAGCAGAAACCCTAACAGATTCCCGTATGCTCTTAACACTGCAAAAACTACTACTTAAAAAAAAACTTTTATTCAAAAATATCTCCGTATCCTTCGTGATGGCGTCAGTGACCTCTACCTCCGAAGCAATATTGGAAGCTCTACTGCCTTTTCAATGCATAAATAATATGTTCCTCCCCTGTATTCTTAGCAAACTACTAATACTAAAGGACAGATAAAATTGTACAATTCATTACTTGTAATGCTATTCAATTTTAAATAAAGTTTTATGAAATAAAAAAAAAAAAAATATATATATATATATATATATATATATATATATATATATATATATACATATATATACACATACATATATATATATATACAGGCCCTATCAGACGGGGAGCCACATGGACCATATGGCCTGGGCCTCCGATTTTGTTGGGGCCTCGCATTTTCAAAACACATTTGTTGAACACGAAAATAAATATCAAAGTAATTATTTTAATCTAATTATTCTAAACAATTTAACTTTAGGTTAACTTAAAAGAATAAATTAATTTCTTTTTCATAATTACACATTTCCAAACCTAAATTCGACATGGTAAAGAGTACGTCATGTAATGATGCAATTAACCCTCCGTCGGGCGCGCTTGATCAAATTGATACAATTCAATTACTTTTAACTCGTACGAGTTTTCAAGTTATGACTTAGTGTTCTGCTTTTTAGTAGCTTCATTTTTTCTTATATTTTTTAGTTGTACTTCATCAAACAAGATTAAATCAATTTGTTTTGAACTGTTTCTTATCATTTTGTATAAAATTGATATATTGCGCTTTTGTGCATTGCTCTTGTACGTTACATTTTGTAACTTTGAGAATAGTAATACTTTTTTGTTCTGGTAAATATTTTTTAATTTTTAAACATAATTCGTTTTATAAATTTGTAAAAGTTCGATTGATGTATAAATTTATTATATTTTAAAATTTCAATATTATTTCCAGACACCATTAAAATGAAGAGAAAATTTGATAGTGGTGCAAGTAAAAGGCGGCGGAGAAAAGAATTGGCCGAGGAAGCATGCACCAACTCAAAGAAAATATATTCGTTTTCAAAAAAATCACAAAACACAGTTCAAATTGAACAAGCAAACCAAACTCAAAGTGTGAGTGACAATGGTAACATTGAAAATATAGTTGTTCCAATTGCAGAAGACCCAATTTTGGACCAACAACCAGCAGGAAATTTAAATATTATAAACCAGGAACGGGTTGAAATCTAAATCTCATTACAGGAAAATGCAGGTGAAAATAAAATTCGAGATATGGAAACAGAGATAAATAATCAGATTCATCAAGGTAATCTGTTCAATTTTATTGACATTGGGATTATCAACAAGAACAATTCTTGTAAAGTGAACTCTTTTCTTAAGGTTACTTGCTTTGAAATTCCAAATAATATCGTTAAAGACTCTAATCATCATGCATTTCCTTATCGTTTCTTAAACAAAACTCTTGCAAATGGAGAAACATGCAAAAGAGACTGGTTGTGCTTGAGTGTTGAAAAACAATCTTTGTATTGTGCACCATGTTTCCTTTTGAACAAAAATGCTGCAAATGTGTCATTTTTCTCTAGTTCTGCCGGATGGGGCATCAGTAGAGGTTGGAGAAGATTGAAAGATCGTATTCCGTCGCACGAAAGTTCAATTTACCATAAAGAAAACTATGTTGTATGGAAATCTGCTAGTAGAGCAGCATTATGTGAAACTTCAGTGGATAATTAATTTTTATCAGAACTCAAGACTGAAACTGAAAATTGGAAAAAATTATTCCAACGTATTCTAAATGTTATTATTTTTCTTTCTGAACGTGGATTAGAACTTTTTGGTTCTAACCAACGAATAGGTGATCAAGCGAATGGAAACTTTTTAGGTATTATTGAGCTTCTTAGCAAATATGACCCATTTTCAGCTGAGCATGTTAAACATGTTCGAGAATCACAACAGTGTAAGCAGCGAATGCAAGCTCATTATCTTTCAACACGAATTCAGAACGAATTTATTGATATTTGTGGTTCACATGTTCAAACAGTAATCCTCCACAAAATTGTGAAAGCAAAATATTTTTCAATAAGAGTTGATGCTACTCCAGATTGCTCGTACAAGGAGCAAACTACTCTGGTTATTAATTATGTTAAAATTTTAGATAGTTCAAACTTTTCAGTTGAAGAAAGATTTATTTTATTTGACAATTTTTCAAAAAAACTGGAAGAGAAATCGCTGCTCGAACACTAGAAATATTGAAAGCTTTGAAGCTGGAATTCGAAGCCTGCATTGGTCAAGCTTACGACAACGGTGCTAATATGGCTGGAAAGTATAACGGGGTGCAAGCGGTTTTGATGCAACAAAATCCAAACTGTATGTTTTCTAGCTGCGGAAATCACTCATTAAATTTAGTTGGTGTCGATTGCGCTGAATCATGCAAAGAAGCAGTAACTTATTTTGGAACAATTCAGCAAATGTACAATTTATTCAGTAGCATTCCTCAAAGGTGGGAAATTTTAAAACAACATCTTCCTGTTTCGTTGCATGGAATGTCCAAAACAAGATGGTCAGCACGGATTGATGGTGTTAAACCAGTTGCACAACATTTGAACTCAGTAAGAAGTGCTTTATATGAACTTGGGGTGCTATATTTAACAGCCCAGGCTAAAATGGAACTCAATGCTATTCAAAAGTATATTTCCAAATTTGATTGCATTTTGATGTCGCCTATCTGGATGAAGCTACTCACAATGATTCATCAGACAAGTCTAATCATCGAGGCACGCCAAGCCACTCTTGATATTGAAAATGATAACATTGAAAATCTATGTAATGACATTCAAAGGTTGCGTGAACAGCTTGATAAGATTTTAAATGAGTCAAAATTTGTTGCAAGAAGTATTGGTGTTTCATGTGAGCTTTTAACTAATCGTCATTTTTTAAGTCAAGATAATGCTGAGTTGTATTTTAAAATCAATGTATATTTTGTCATCATTGACTCAATTCAATCTGGCCTCACGCGACGATTTCAGTCGTTACAAGAAATTTGTAAACTTTTTGGATTTCTCTGGCAGTTTAAAAATTTGAATGACGAAGATCTTGTATTGGCTGCTCAACATTTTCAGCACAAATATGACAAAGAAATCTCACAAGAAATTGAAAATGAGGTTTTATGTCTTAAAAGAATCTATGGTACTAATTTTAAACTAGACTGCACACCAAAAAAATTGCTGGAAGAAATACTTGGACTTGGTCTTTCCAAACATTACAATTGCATTACGAATTTTTATCAGCTTGCCTGCATCGACGGCTTCGGGCAAACGCACATTTAATGTTTTAAGGCAGATAAAAAATTATCATCGTTCAACTATGGGGCAAGAACGGTTGAATGGACTTGCTATGTTGAATATAAATTGTGATATTGCACGAAAACTAGATTTTTCAAATATAATTTCTGCATTTTCAGAACAAAAAGCAAGAAAAGCGTTTTTAAAACTAATTAAAACTAATTCATTCTGTTATAGTTACTTTTAGTGAATTTGTTTAGATTTCATTTTCAAAATGTGACATTAATTAACTATTCATTAATTACATATAATTACATATCGAAATAATTACATATCGAAAAAAACCAAATAATAAAAACCAATTAATAATTATTCATGCATGAATCATTCATTTGTGAAATCTGAATTGTAACATTCACAATAAAGTAACAGTGTAACATTTCACTCATACGTCGTACCTTCTTAATTCCCAAGCCTCCCCAAAAATGCGTTTTTAGTAGATAAGCGCGTCTCTTGGCTAGTTGGCTTGATAAAACGTACAAAAAGCGCCACATTTGTGTGTGACGGTCTGTCTAATTTATTGCATTTAGTCTTAAAGTTAGACATTTATCTGGTCCTGATCTATCTGGAGACTTAAATGGCTTTGCATTATCTTGCGTCGCGTTTTGCACAAAAATGTTTCTTTTGGGGCCTCCGATTTTTAACTGGCCGAGGCCTCTCCAAACCTCTGAAAGGCCCTGTATATATATATATATATATATGTATATATATATATATATATATATATATATATATATATATATATATATATATATATATATATATATATATATATATATATATATATATATATATGTATATATATATATATATATTTATACATATATATAGATATATATATATATATATATATATATATATATATATATATATATATATATATATATATATATATATATATGTATAAATATATATATATATACATATATAATATATATATATATATATATATATATATATATATATATATATATGTATATATATATATATATATATATGTATAAATATATATATTTATATATATTTATATATATTTATACATATATATATATATATATATATATATATATATATATATATATATATATATATATATATATATATATATATATATATATATATATATATATATATATATATGTATAAATATATATATATATATATATATACATATATATATATATATATATATATATATATATATATATATATATATATATATATATATATATATAATTATTAAGAAGTCGTCGACTATTTCAATATTTTCGTCGACTATTTTTATTTTTGTAAAGACTAATCTTTATTTACGCGTATTCTTTTTTTGTTGTCGAACTTTTTGTTCTTTTCTTAAATATTAAATAAATTTATGCAATAAGATAGTTAAGATGAAAAAAATCAATTTTTAATTGTTATACACTAACAATTAAAAAATCGTTATACAATAACAAATACAATAAGATATACAAGTATAAAAATTAAAAACATAATAAATAGAACGCGGAGACTCGCAGAAAACCTTTAGGTCTTATCATTGAGAACCGCTCGTGAATATTGATTGCATTAAAATAACATTAAATAAAGAATAAAACAAAAATGTCAAAGAAATAATTTGCGAAAAACATAAGTTTCGTAAGAATATATAAATAAATTTGTAAAGAAATAAGAAATTATTATTGATTCTTATATATAAATACAAAGTTTGTATAAAATAGCATAAACACATAAAAGTGAATCCGATATTATTGTATATAAAAAAACACAAAAAACTAACAGTTCTATTTGTGTTAATAAGTGGTAATAAATATTATTGGTATTATGGCAGTTACACTTGTTGAAATTAAAAAAATGATTAAAGACTTGTTTACAAACTACAAAGTGGAGACAGAAGCAGCACTAAAGCAACAAGAAAGCAACTTTATAAGTATCGTTAGTTCAAATACCAAAATCTTAAACGAAAGATTAGACAAAGTAGAAAAAAATATTTTAGAGAACGCTAAAAAAATATCAACACTGGCAGCAGAAGTTGAAGAAATAAAGGTTAGTCTAAATTTTCATGAGGAACTTATTGAAAAAAAAATAAAAAATTCGTTAAATATTTTCATAAAAAATAAATCTAACCATAATGAAATACAAAATAACAACACTGACCTCAAAAAAATTAACAGTAAGCTAAGAGAAATTGAAGATAGAACAAGGAGGAACAATCTAAGAGTTGACGGAATTAAAGAAGATGATAATGAAACCTGGCTGGAAAACGAACAAAAGGTAAAAGAAATATTTAATGAGTACTTGGGTGTAGAAAATGTAAAAATTGAAAGAGCACATAGAGCTGGTAAAAAAGGTGTAAAAGAGAACAGAACAATTGTTCTGAAATTATTGGACTTTAAAGATAAGGAGGAAATTTTAAGAAATGCCTCAAAGTTAAAAGGAAAAAATATATATATTAACGAAGATTACTGCATGGAAACGAATAAAATAAGAAAGGAATTGCGTGAAAAATGAAAATTGAAAGAAAGTTGGGAAAATTTGCTTACATATCATACGACAAGCTTATTGTACGCGAGTGGAAGACAAATAAAAAGTAATTTTTTACTTATTTTATTTACGGTTTATTTAATTCTTATTTATTTTTTTGGATATTTTTATTGATAATATATCAATAACGAAACCCTTTAAAATGAATCCGAAAACGTTTGAATACGAAAGTCTTTTTGAAAACATTTCAGATAAGGTTTTTAAATTAAATGATCAAAATACTTTTGATAAATATGACCTTGACAAAAACTTTATTGATAACTTTTCATTAATGAATATGGAAACACCTTACGTGTTTCCAGATGAAATAAATAAGTATTTAAAAGATGTTAAACGTTATGAGAGCCTTTCTCTTGTTCATCTTAATATTAGAAGTGCTAAAGCAAATTTTGAAAACTTTAAAATATTCTTAGAGGAAAGCAATTTTATTTTTAATATTATTTGTTTAAGCAAAACATGGTTAACTGATGACGAATTTAACGAATGCACGCTTTTTCAATTAAATAACTATGAAGGAGTGCATTTGCAGAGGAAATCGAAAAAAAGAGGCGGGGGTGTTGTAATTTACATCAAAAATAGTTTGCGGTATAAATTACGAAACGACCTATGCACATCTGATTACGACAGGGAATTTGTTTCTATTGAAATCATTAGCAATGACTCTGAAAATACCTTAATATCATGCTGTTATAAACCGCCACAAACATCAACAGAAATATTCTCAAATCATCTTCAAAATATTATTTTGAAAAGCTTACAAGAAAAAAAAAATTATTTATCCTAGGAGATTTTAATCTTAATGCTCTAATTTATGAAAATATTATAGAAACACAAAGTTTTTACAATAATTTATTTCAATTTGGTGTAATTCCTCTTATAAATAAACCAACCCGAATTACAAAAAATTCGGCAACACTAATAGATAATATACTAACAAATTCTTTATTTGAAATCTCCTTAAAGAAAGGAGTAATTAAAACATCTATATCGGATAACTTTCCGATATTTATTTCAATAAGTACCTCAAATAAAATTAAAATAAATGAAAAAAAAACAATCACAAGGCGACATTTTTCTTTGGATAGCCAGGTTAACTTTAAAAGTGAGTTAGCCAATATTGATTAGTCAAATTTAGAATCCTCAAATGATACCAATTTAATGTATAATACGTTTATAGATATTTTTGTATTTCTTTATGATAAACACTTCCCCAAAGTAGTAAAAACAATTAAATTTAAAGACATAAATTTACCTTGGTTGAGTAAAGGTCTTAAAAAATCATCTAAGCGGAAACAACGATTATATATAAAGTACCTTAAAAAAAAATGCGATAAAACAAAATCGGAATACAAGAGTTATGTAAGTCTCTTTGAGAAAATTAAAAAAACCGCTAAAGCTAATTATTATAATAAACTACTTGATAAGTGTCAAACAGATTCTAGGAAAACATGGCAGTTATTAAATGAAATTATTGGTAAACCAAAAATTAACAAACCGTGCTTTCCTAAAACTTTAAAAATTAACCACAAAACAATTCATGATGAAAACGTCATTGCAAATGAGTTTAACAACTTCTTTGTTAATATAGGATCTAAACTTGCTTCCCAAGTTCCTAGTGCAAATAAATCTTTTGATAAATATTTAGATCGTAATAAAAAAGAATTGAATAACGAAAAACTAACCATGTTAGAATTTAACAATGCTTTTAAAAGCCTAAAAAGAAACAAAGCAACCGGAATCGACGACATCAATAGCAACATTATAATTAATTGCCAAAACATAAAATATTTAAACACTCCTTAGAGGAAGGTATCTTTCCTGATAAACTGAAAACTGCGAAAGTAAAACCTATTTTTAAATCAGGAGATACAAGTGAAATAGGCAATTACAGACCAATATCAATATACTTTCTACATTCTCTAAGATACTTGAGAGAATTATGCACAATAGAGTATATACTTTTTTTGAAGAAAATAATTTTATTTACTCCAAGCAATTCGGCTTTCAAAAAAATACATCAGCTGAACACGCAGTCCTTCACCTAGTTGATGAAATAAAAAACTCTTTTACAAACGGGAAGTTACATTAGGTGTATTCATAGATCTCTCTAAGGCTTTTGATACAGTCGACCACAAAATATTATTATCAAAGCTTAACATGTATGGCATAAGGGGTAGAACGAACAAATGGATAGAAAGCTACTTAGATAAACGTGTGCAATCTATATACTATGGAGATAATAAACTCTCTAATCCTTCCATATTAAAGTGTGGTGTTCCTCAGGGTTCAATACTTGGGCCTTTGCTTTTTTTAATCTACGTTAACGATCTCTATCGGGCATCAAAAAGAATTTCAACTATAATGTTTGCTGATGATAGCAACTTTTTTATCTCCGGAAAAATTATAAACGAACTGTGCGAGAAATGAATCAAGAATTAGTAAAAATTTCTGGATGGTTTAGGGCAAATAAACTTTCTATTAACTTAAGTAAAACGAAGTTTTCTTTATTTCATCCTTCTTATAAAAAAAAAGAAGTTGAATCTTCTCGTCCAAAATTGTTTATTGAAAATAGAGAAATAAGTAGGGATAATGTTACTAAATTTTTAGGTGTTTTTATTGACGAAAATCTAAATTGGAATAAACATATCGCTTATTTAAGTAGTAAAATATCTAAAAGTATCGGAATAATATACCGATCACGCCATTTATTGAAAAAGCCGCTACTCAAACAAATCTACTATAGCTTTGTTCAAAGTTATTTAAATTACGGTAACACAGCATGGGGTAGTATCTATAAAAGCAAACTAGAACCTCTCGTATCCTATCGAACCTATCGTAAACAGAAGCATGCTATACGAGTAATTAATTTTATTAAAATAAAAACGAACACACAAAGCCTCTTTTTGAACAGATGTCTTTACTAACATTGTTTGTACTAAATATATATAATGTTCTAAGTCTTATGTATAATAGTAAAATGCAAAAAACTCCTTCAATTTTGTATAATCTTTATAAACAAAAGCCCGAGTATAAATACCTGTTGCGCACAAATAGTACCCTTTTTGAGCCTTCATGCAAAACTAAGCTTGTGCAATTTAAAATTACTTATCGTGCACCTCATATCTGGAATAAGTTTTTATTACTTAATCAAAATATTATTAACCTTGAAAACTTAAATGGCTTTAAAAAAACTATTAAAAAGAGTATTTTAAAGTATAAAAATTTACTTACTGATTTTTTCTAAATTTGTTTATTGCTAGCTTCTTATATAAACTCTTATTTTTTAATATACTTTAATATATATTTCAAACATTGCGTTAGCAATAAACGTGGTAATATTAAGAAAAAGTAACGATACATGTTTGTATAATTGTTATCTTACACTTTAATACAATTATAATGTAACAATTTAACGTAAAAATTTTGTAAATATTTTAATTTTTCTATACGTATATATATATGTTTGACAATGTGAAGCGGTTCTTGATGATAAGACCTTTTGGTCTTCTGCAAGTTTCCCGCGTTCTTCTTAGAGTTCGTATTATAGAAGTTTGTTTATTATTTATGTTTGTGATTTTTTTTTTTTATATTTATATGTATATTCAATCCTAACGAATCTTTATTATGTAATCACGAAAATGTATACTATGGAACAAAAAATACATAACAAAAAAAAAAAAAAAAAAATATTACAATATATAATTAGTTTCATATTTTCATAAAATGTTAAAAATATAAAGATAAGTCTTCAAAAGATAAAAATATTTTCTTAAGTTTTTTTGTGAGTGAAATATAATTCCATTCATTCATTCATTCTGACGTTTTCGGTATGTGTTTTTTGGATCCACTAGATAACTTGATATATTAAAGAAAGTTAATATTTTTTTGCCGAATCCCCCCCCCCCCCCCCCACACACACACATTTTGCCATACGCTTTTTTGAATACCCTCTACCTCCATAAAAGTACCTACGCTTTTAACCTACCAATCCAACATTTTATGATATTTTTTTTAATTTAGTGTCTCCATACTTTAAAAATTGACCTACTGTCCCCCCTTTTCATATACGCTATTTGCAGACCCCCTCTTCCTCTCCGAGCGTACTTACTTTATGGACGATCCCTTAATGGTCCGTGTTTGTTAACCCCGGAGAAACTTTTCTTCATACAAATAATTTCTATTAACGATTTAATTTCGAATAAAGTTTTATTTTAGATTTGTTAATGCAACATTTTACCCAATTTTTATGAAATATTTTGTTACGTTTTTTTTTTAAATTTTCGGTGCCAAAAATTTAATGAGATACTTTAACAAAATACTTCATAAAAAGTCTGTGTATTGAAAATATTAAAACACGTATATCTTTGGAACTAAATAAACTACAGAAGTGGTTGAAACCATTTAGAAAAAGAAATATCTTAAGGAATCTAATGCATTTTAAATTATAAAAAATAGCAATGTCATTATTTCCCGTACGGAAAATTTCCATGGAAAATCCATGAAAAAACCCATGGAAAAACCATGGGTATTTGGAACACGTTTCCATGGAATTCCATGGGTTTTCTGTGGAAATTCCATGGGTTTTCTGTGGAAATTCCATGAGTTTTCTATGGAAAGGTGTTTCAAATTCCAATCGAAATTTCATGGTTTTCCATAGTAAAATGGCATGTTTAGTTTTTTTAACGTTTTTTGAAATATTATGTTATTGCCATAAAAACCTTCAAGCGCAAAATTTATCACGCAACTCGCTAATATATTATTGAGTTCTCCTAATCTATGGATCGCTTTCGCGCAACGAAAGCAATAATCAAAATAAAATTTAAATCTTGTTGAATTCTACAAATCTTTGAAAAGTAATAGCTATAGTGTACCTAAAACATTAAAATTTGACTTCACCACAATATTTAATACATGCATATGTATAAGCATACTGAAAATAAATGCAACAATAAACTAGAAGTAATATCATATTATCATAAGTGATATACATTGAAAAAACAATTGAAATAGATCAAGAAAACAATTTTAAAGAAAGTATAACAATTTACATGTTTAATATTTTTAAATATTAAACATATAAATGTTTTTATTTATGTTTAAAAATTAATTTTTATATATAAATTTTACTAGTTTTATTGCATAAAAATAGTATATATAAATCTGATAACTCAGGCTTCAACAAATTAAAATGAAAAAAATATATATACCAACAGTACATTTACATACCGACAGTTACTGTCGGCACATAGTCATCCATCAATTACAAAGCAATATATCGATTAGCGCTTTAAATTATTTAACGTTAATATATAAGGTAATATATTACTTTGTATTTAATTGGCGGCTGACTATGTACTGACAGTGCACACACAAAACATTATTGAAAAAGTTTATGAAAACAAAAAATCCTCTGGTTCATTTTCATTTATGTTATTTCCTTTGATTTGCTTTCTTCGAAATTTCCCTCCTACTTCTTGCAGCTTTTCAGCCATTGATTGCTTTATCAACCGGTTTTCGGTTCCAGGAAATTGTTTGTGAACATACGCTACATAACAAAACAGAAAAAACATAACTTTTAATACATGAAGTAACACATTGTACAATGGCATAAAAACGTAACGTTTAGCAATGCCAATTAAAAAAATGATGCAGAAATTATTTTTTACAAATAGATTATTTTAAAATTTAAAACAATCTTACCCAAAAGGGCAGAAACTTTCGAGGGATCCAATGCTGGCTTTGCTACTTTTAAAGGGTTACCAACACGACCTGTTACAGAACTCTGTGCCATCTCCTCTTGGGTGAATATCAATTCCATGAGTAGCCTAGCGAGATGAGTTGATCTTGTCGAACTAATCATTGAAAGCTTTTTTTTTGATACTTTCACACCAAACCCCAGATCAAACTAAAAAGTTATAATATGTAAAACTTGCAACAACCATGCAAAACTAATTTTGATTGGTTAAAATATACCAAAATCCAAAATTTGCACATATGGCAACTAGATACGATTAAGCATGTTGATCTAATGTTGATCATACTAGCTTTTGACAAATACAAATGTTTTCTCTTTCTGATGTATCTACTTGAAAAAAGTGTCAAACTTAATAGATCAGCAATGTAGATGCAAAAGCCGAATCTTTTTCAATGCCAATTAATCATTAACCCTTTTGAATGATGCACCTATATTGTTTGAGCATATTGCAGATGAATGACAGTAACCAGGAGAGTTTTGACATTCGTCTAAATCTTCAATAAAAGTACTATTAAACACTAAACCAGTCGTAAGATTTTTATCCTGAAGAAGTTGGATTCCACTGTCAATAGCTTTTGATAAACGATGCACAAAATATAAAGCTCTTATATAGGCACTCTTGTCATAACCTAACCTTAACAGTTAGGTTAAGACAAGGCTACAAGAGTTTTCAGCAATTTTCAAATTTTAACAAAACAGCCTAAACTCTAATAATGAACAATAATACTATTAAATAGTAGTAGTAAATAATTAATAATTAAATAAATCAAACTAAAACCAGTACCATAATTTATATTTATACCTCATCAACTTGTTGAACCCCAGTGACATTCTGCACAGCATTTGATGGAGATGGTGAATTCACAATAAATTGTTGATTCTCTAATAAAGCAATTATAGGTTTATAAATTTATTTCTAAAAGTAAAGTTAAACTAAATATAACTCTAATGACAAAGTTGATTTATTTCCAAAAGTACAGGTAAACAAAATATAACCCTAATAGCAAAGTAGATTTAGATAAAGCAAAGAAATATACTTTTATTTTTTAACTGAAAATCATCTTAATCAACACAACGATAGGGAATTAAAAATAGGGACTTAATTCAAAGTATGGCAAATAGCGACTTAATCTATAGTATGGATCTTTTTGGCAAAACATGAATTGATAGAATTAACACTTAACTAATAATAACAAAAGGCAAAAAACATTTTCTTGAATTTTCTTGAATTAGACAAATTTTAAAAAAATTCTTACTTTGCTGATTTGCTGATGGTTTGTCCATAGATCTACTCAGCGTTGTTGTACTTGCAGCAAAACTTGCTATTTGGGGTGAAGCAATAGAAGACGCATTGTCTAAACACTCTGAACTAGATTGGCTCAGAGCCGATGTTAGGCTTTGTTGCATGAACCCAAACATCTTTGGTAAATCTATAACAACAAAAATTGAAAAAGGAAATACATGTAGCATATATATATATATATATATATATATATATATATATATATATATATATATATATATATATATATATATATAAATC
>NW_025896151.1:0-24112 GCF_022113875.1 Hydra vulgaris | reverse complement strand
TATACATGCTTTAAATTGATGAAAGAATAAAATAAATTCTTGTAATAATTTTTTTGACATGATTAAAATGAAGTTAACTTATATTAGACAGGAGTTATTAATTTTTTGGTATCCTCTTGAATAATTGTTATCTTAGTATCTTATAAATAACTAAGCAAAAATGTACAAATACGTTTCAAACAAAAAAGTTTAATTTACAATCAAACATGGGTATAACAAATTTGAAAAAAATATGTAAACTTAATGCATTAATGCATCATAAGAAGTTGTAAATTAAGCCGACTCGACCCGTGTTTTGTTAAGTCTGTTCAACTCAGACCATTTCTATATTATTTGTTTGGCCTCTTTATTTTAATAAATTTTAGTAAACAGTAATTTGCCACCATTTACTAAAAATTTCTTTTGTAGCTCTAAATTTAATTTTCTTAAATATTTTGAAACTAATAAAGAGGTTTCTGCCCTCTTTTTGCTTTAATGGTGGCCAGGTGAGTAGAGTTTTTTTTATTAAGAGTAGTCATGTTTTTGATGAAGACCTTTTACCAAAATAATAAAATGTAAAACAATCATTCACATATATAAAAATGTTTTCTTTTTTTTTCCTCAAAAGTTATGCAAATACAGACTAAGCTAACTAATTAGTTAAACACATAAACAAAACTTAAATAACTCGATATTAAATGCGTAAAATTACAATATTCTCCAAGTTTTTAAAGGTTTTTTGTTACGAACCCCCATTTACAAAGGTCTCCTAAAACACGTACAACAAACTATTAGGCATAAAATAGATAAAATGTAAAAAAAGTTTATATAATAGCATATATTTATATCTTTCTAGCTAATAAAAATTTACAAAAGGAATCAAGTTTTTTTGTTTTATAAATCTTATAAATGCGTCATTACGTAAATCTAAAATAAAAAAGTAATGAAATTATAATATCATAATTACAAATTAAAAAAAAAAAAAACCACCACACAATTACTGAAGTCGATTTACCAATTTATAGTATCCTATTTTGAAATTGCAGTTAATTTAATTTATATAACAGACATTATTATGTGTTTCCAGAATAAATAAAAAGAGCTAGGCAACACAATCTACCTCAAAAGCAGAAACACCGCCTGGCACTAAATGCTGCCAAATCACACTCCAGTGGGCACAGGACGTAAAAAAGACGTCCTAAGGACGTTCAAATCGCGTCCGTCCCATTAAAATTATAAAGGTCTGTTGAATGTCTTTTTCGCGTCCAATAATTTTTTCGTCCAAAAAATATCCAGAATGCTTTATTAAATCAAAAAAAGTCAGTTAAACTACGCAAGCGCAAAAACTTTCTAAAATTTTTGATTAACGCTAAGTAAAATTTTGAGTAAAATTTGAGTAAAATTTTTTCAATTACAAAAGAAGTCTTTTTACAACGACTAATAGACACGTTCCATCTAATTTTTATTTTTGTTATCAATTACTTGAAAATTGTGGTAATATTGATACAGGTAATGAAATTTTGACAGATAATGAAGGAAACGGTTTAAAACTGAATATATTTTATAGTATAGCCTATACTATGTATATATATACTTGATATACTATTAGTATAGTATTGCTATATCAAGAACCAAGTTCAAACGATTTCAAAGATTTAGACATCTCATGCAGAATCGAATGTTTCAATAGGAAAACCTGTTAATGATACATGGAAGAATTATCCTGATATTTCTTTGAGTTCAATGTCTTTACTCGACAACATTGTGCTATTCTATAATGGGACCAGATTATTAGTTAATGATCTTCTTGAAATATTGCCAAATCAAGGTTTAGAACTTCCCAAAGATGCAAGGAGAATTTTAAAAATATCTAATGAAAAGCGACTTATAGACAGGTTCTTGAAAATTTATATATATATTTTTAAACATTCAATTACTTGAGAATCGTGTTTATTAATTAATATTGATACAGATATTGAAATTGATACAGATATTGAAAGAAATAGTTAAAAACTGGGTATATGATATACTATATATACACTAAGTATATACTTGGCACTCGATATAGTACTTCAAGTATAATAATTGATATACTATATCAAGAACCAAGCTCTGACTGTTTGAAAGACTAAGCTATCGCAAAATCTCATGCGTAGTCATATTTTTCAAAAGGAAAACCTATTAATAATACAGAGAGTTTATGCTGATAATTCAATATAGTTCAATATCTTTAATTAACAACTGTTACATTGTGCTATTCGAAATAATTAGACCAGTACATTAGTTAATGAACTTTTTGAAATATTACAACATCAAGATTTGGAACTTCACTAATGACTAATTACTACTATATATATATATATATATATATATATATATATATATATATATATATATAGATATATATATATATATATATATATATATATATATATATATATATATATATATATATATATATATATATATATATATATATATATATATATATATATATATATATATATATATATATTTATATATATATTTAAATAAGAAATATGTTAATTTATAATAATTTTGCTGTTTTATTCAAAAATTATTGAAAAAAAAAAGTTTCTGTTTTCAATGTAGTTATTTTCTCCTAATTCTGCTTATTTTTTTTTTTCGAAAAATCGTCTTTCGTGACCAAATCTCTTTAAATAATAGAAAAATGTCTCCTTAAAATCCTTAATTTTAGCGTCAGTTTTAATAATGAAGACCCTGATTTTGTTTTTGCTAAAAATACCAAATATATGTCAATGATTAAAATAAAAATTAGTTTTGTTAAAATTTAGAATTAGTAGAATTTGTTAAAATTTAGAGTTATTAGTTATATTAGTTAGTCTAAATATTAATAGCCGAATGAATATTATTATTATTATTATTATTATTATTATTATTATTAGTGCGCATAGTTACGCATTGTTACGCCTATTGTTCGCTTTGTTAATTAGGGTTCTGCATTATGTAAAATACACTATTTCTTTGTTTTTAAGTTGTTTCTAGACTTTTCTAAGCGCAGTTATATATTCCAAGCCGTCTTTTGAGTAAAATCAGCAAGCAATTTGGAGCTGGTACACTTATTTTCAAGAAGAGTTAGTGTTGTTTATTTTTTAAAATAAAAATTTAAATAATTGTTAGTTTGTTATGTATATATGTTGTTTATATATATATATATATATATATATATATATATATATATATATATATATATAATATATATATATATATATATATATATATATATATATATATATATATATATATATATATATATATATATAATATATATATATATATATATGTATGTATATCTATATGTATTTTCTCTTAGCAAAATAAACTGAGAATAGAAAAATAAAAAAAATTCCTTCTGGAATTTGTCAAAGGGCTGTTGTGTTATGCTTCATTATAAGGTATCTAAATATGTATTTATTTTTCATTTTTTATAATAAGTTAGAACTAATTTGACTGGTAAAATAGTTTTTTTAGTACAACGTTTCTTTTTTAAGAAAGCTGTTTTAGCTTTGTCGTTAGTCTTTTTAAAACATTTTAAGCAGTATTAGTTTTATTTTGTAAAGCAGTTAAGGGGAGCTGATCGCTTTTTTAGTAAGTTCAAGTTGTTTTCTCATACATTAATTAAGATTTTTGATTTATTTCAGTCTATTTTATATTTCTCTATATCTATATATATATTTTCTCCAAGGAAAAATAATATGGAATAGAAAAATTGAGAAAATTTTTTCTGGAACTTGACAAAAGAGTGTTGTCCAATGCTTCATTAGGTATCTTAATATGTATATATTAGAAATTTTCAATTTTGTTCTTAAATGGTTTCTTCATTTTCATTACTTTAGATTAATATATACTGACTGATATAACTTAATTTTTATTAACAATGTTGGGCATTGTAGTCTGCATTCTTTGTTACATTAAAAATAATTGAAGCTAATAAATATTGTTTTATAGTTGTTAAAAATTTGTATATATGTTTATATTATGCTCGATGTTAAAAAAAGTTTTTGATAAATACGTGTATTTGATGATATATGTTATATAGTTGTTTATATAAATGTATTTTTATAATAGTATGAAATGCATTTTATCTAATGTGTATATGATTGTTAAATGAGGTGTTTTTATATGTTATATAACATTAAAAAAAATATATTGTGTTTTATAGTTAGTATATATTTTTATATAATGTTGTGTCCATGATTTCAAAGTGGTGTGACTTGGTAAACATGTAGAGATAAATTTTTCATTCTTACTAGTCAAGCACTGCTTTAGGTCTAAGTGTTGTCTAGCCTTTTATATAACTATATTGAAAATACACAACGTTATCTTTGATATTTTTTTGCGTAATGTTGTTATATTTAGCTTATCTTTATGTTGGTAACTGTTGTTTAAAAAATGTATATATAAATATATATATATATATATATATATATATATATATATATATATATATATATATATATATATATATAGATATATATATATATATATATATATATATATATATATATATATATATATATATATATATATATATATATATATATATATATATATATATATATATATATATACCCAGCTTACAATTAACGTTTAATGAACGTTGCCACAACGTTTGTTTAGGTTTGCGTAACGTTCGTCGCGAACGTTACATGAACCAATTTCTGTGAACTCCAAATAACAGTTCTTGAACGTTCAATACGAACGTTCAAATAACTAACAGCGAACGTTGACCGAACATTCAATGCAAACGTTATGCGAACGATATTTTGATAGCTCTTGAACGTTCACTTTAAACGTGAAATAATGAACACCAGACTTTTTTTTTTTAATTAAATGTCAAAATGCATAGATTTAAACGGACTTTTAATTTAAATCTACACATTTGCTAGTTTAATATTAAAAAACAATACAAAGCTTTTTTCTCAACTTTAAAATAATGTTTAGCATCAACGGAATCCTTTATCCAGTACAAATTTACCATGTTTTAATTACTTTAGAAGTAAAGCTTATTTGAGAGACCACAATTTATTCCATTTCAACCGTAAAGCCATAACTGGATGAGCTGTTTACAATTAACAAGAAGTTATAAAAAATAATCTACAAATAATTAATGAAAAATTTATTATTTTATTATCTATATATAAAAAAAAATTATAACAACAAAAAAACGCACAAAGAATGACATAATCATTTTAATATTATTCCGTATTTTCAGAATCGGAACTTTCTTCGGCTTGTTGCAACAATACATCTTTACTCGGAGTATTTGCAACAATTTTTGCCTAAAATTAAATAAATAAACATTTCCTATCATAAAGAATAAATGAAATACACTAAGATCAGTATTAATAGTTAACATTTAGTAAAAATCATCTTTACAGAGAGAAAAAAAGCAATTAAACTCATGTACCTCATAGTTAACTCCTCCTGGTTGATTAGGAGCATGCTTTAATACCTCCCTAATCTCTTCCTCTATTTTTTGCACGTTAGCATCCTTAATGATCTTTTTACAAGCTTCTAAATGAATAATTTTAAATGATATGTAAAATAGTTAATAAAATAGTCAAAGGTTAACTGCATAACCAATTACTTAAAAACGTTTATGGTGTAAAATAATTTTTAACTATAATTAAGCATTTCATTCGTTGCACTTTAAAGTAACTTGCCTTATAAAAAACTTTAAAAAAAACTTACTCATCACTACTTGGCAGAGTAAACAGCTCTCAAATGATAGTTTCCCTTTTCTGCCATTGAAACTAAACAAAGACCAAAGTTGGTTTGCTGCTGTTGTGCGCATAATACGCCGAATCGCATCTTTACAATTCCGGCCACCTAGACTTCCAAAATTATTAATCTAAAGAAGCAATCATTCTATCTATATTTGAAAAAGTAGCATATTAAGTAATATATTGTAATAATAAAATCATATATAAATTGCAAAATGCGTCTTTAACATAATTTCTAATTGCTATTTGAAAGCTTATGTAGGCTTAAATATACTTTAATAACGAAATTCTTAGTATATAGTGTGTCAAGTTATGTGGTACTGGCTACAAAAACCCGTATGAATTTAATTGACAAAGTATGGTGAGAAAGAGAGTCAGGAGATGATAATATACATTTACAAATATTCCACAATACAACACTTTATAGCAATTTTTGTCTGTTGTGAATTAGACCAATGCAAATATAATGTAAATTAAACGCAAGTTTAAATTTAAATAATATTGACAATAATTACCATATTTTTGCGATAACTAGGATCCTTCAACATTATTTCAAGCTGTCGCAATTCATGTTCATTTTTCATCTTCTGGGGAAACACATCGTCCAAAACATCATCTCCGCTAACAGCCACAAGACTTCTCAGCATCGCCTTAATCTCCTCTTGATTTTCAATAATTATGTCTAGTTTCATAGCTAAATAGGATAAATCTGAAGTAAAATTAAAGTTATATAACAAAAAATAATCTGCAAACAGTAATCAAAGTATGCTTTTTTTTAAAACGAAGTCTACATTTACATCAATACATTATAATTAATTTTGTTAAAAAATGTTAAACATTAACCCTGGTAAAGGAAAATTTTTATTAAAAAAATTTCAAAGCTTTAAAAAAATTGTACTAAATTAAAAAATTCCATGATTTTTCCTGATTTTTTTACTAAATCAATCATTTCCCCCTGATTTTCTATCTAAATTTCCCTGACATCCCTGGTTTAGTGGCAACCCTGTTATATAAATTGAAATCAACCAACTGTATGTTCCTGCAGTATTTTCACCTGCTCTAGCACCAGCAAAAATGTTATTGTCTGTCAAACTATTGACCATTGTTCCACCAATAAATGGTCTTCCGATACTGGCTATAAAAACAATAAATTTTTGTTTTTTTAAATTGGTAAAAAATTATTTTGCATAATTGAAATTTTTCTTATTATACGTTTGCACTCGTTGACAGAAAGATAAACCTTAATTTAAAAATCATTTTGGATATTGTTTTTTTTGCTGTGGTTTCTCATTATGTAAAAAAGTGCATAGATACTTTTTGGAATTTAATTGATTTACAATATTTTGGTGTCAAGCAGATTTGGGCTTTATAGATTTTAGGCCTAATAAATACCATCAAAATTTGTTGAATTTGTAAAATCCATATATACTTTTATTTAAAATTTGTTAGAAAAATAAATTAAAGTATTTTAACTTATGCCAACCATTTTCACTAGACATCCTGTCAGTTGATGCAATACGTGCAAGATTTACTTGACTTACAGATGCCGAAGGTGAATTAATAATATTTGCAGCAGCTGACACAGCTGCACTTCGCACATGCTGAAACACTTGAGATGAAACAGCTGCTCGTTCCTGTAAGGATGCATTTGTAGACCTTTAGGGATGCATTTTTTTCTTTGAAAAATAATAATTTGTTTAATATTATTATCATCCAACTTACACATTAATACAGGATTAATAGCAGAAAATACAAATAGCATAGTACTAGAAGGAGGCTTTTATAATAAACATATGAATTAAGAATTAAAGTATTGAATTATCATTAATAATATCAAGACAAACATGCCATTGTTTTGTTTTGCACTATATTTTGGTGCAGATGGAAAGGTAATTTTTTTTGCTCAGAGGACTGTGACCACCAGAAGAGGTTCCTTAAAAATTAAATACAAAAAGTAACAAAATTTGAGTTACAACAAAATAGAATTTTAAATGTTAATGCAATTAAAATCGTGCTACAATAAATATCTTAATCAACTACATTCCAGATACACACACTAGTGCTATATGTCATAATAATGTCAACACATGTTAAATGTGAAATACTTAATTATTAAAACAGAAATTAACTCTTGCCTTTGTTTTGTTTTGAATTATATCTTTGTGCAGATAAAAGTTTGATTTTTTTCCTTGGAGGATTGTGATCACCAGAAGAGGTTTCTGTAAAATTAACAATAAAAAGGTAACATAATTGAAGTTACAACAGCATGGAATTATAAATATTAGTGTAAGTAAAATCATGCTACAGTATATAATTTATCCAACTACATACCATCTTCAATATCAGAAGAAGTCTCTTTGTTTATATCAGTATCTTCCACATTTGACATTACTAATGCTCTCTTAGCTAAATCTGATGCTTTGCTATAACTTTCCACTGATAATATATAAAATTAAAATATACAATCTGCCTAAAACCTGATTATAATATTCAAATATACTTAAAAGAATAACGTAACATTGTATTAAATATATTTTTATAGCTTTACATTTCTTGAATAGATTACTTATTTAATACGCTATATTTTAAAATAAAAATATTTCATAGATATTATACAGTTTTATAAATAAACATAATGCTTATGTTGTAAAAATGCATTCATTTTAAAGTTGAACTATACTTTTGAATTATCAAAATTTTTACAAATGGTGAGTATCACTTCATGCAAGGACGTATTAATAGATGGACGTTCAACCCATTGTTTAAAAAGCAGATTATTCATTTTTTAATCAGTGCTCATATAACAAAATAATAAACTTGCAACCAACAAACTATTGTAAGTCTTTACCTGCCGCCCTAAAAGTTCTAATTTTGTATAGTGGCCATTTCGGATCAGGTAGTTCACTCTTTTTGACTCTGCACACTGGATCCTTTCTGGGCCAATAGCCAAGCAGTTGCTAAAACAAACACAAAAACATTCTAACACATGCATTCAACATTGTGTAATAACTATCAATAATTAAATTTTTATTTACAATTTATGCATTACTGTAAGTAAATAGTACAACTATTACAAAACAGATAACTGCACTGCCTTATTAATTAATTGTAGTAATAATTTACCTCATTCTCATAAACAATCAAACTTTTTGGCATTACCTCCACTGATTGCTCATCAACAAACTCAACAACAACAAAGGACCGCTACTCATTTTCTAAACAATAAAAATGAGTTTTTGCATCTTAATATTAATTAAATTTAATAGTGAACTAAATAATTAAAAAATGAACATTAAAATAAAAGCAAATTGATTCAGTCAGATGATTACAACTTTTTTTCTAAACATATCTTTAAAATATTAAGTTTTACATTTCATGTAGCAAAGTCATAAGTATAATTTTTTTCTTATTTTTATTTTGAATCATAAAAACTTTGCTTTTTATGGCTGTTGATAAAATAACTTCAATATGAGTGTAGTCAAAATTTGCAACATGAACTCCAATAAGTCGGGAGTCACAAGGGACATCAAACAACGACTTTGTTCTTTGAAATATTCTGCAACGATATTGTTGTAAGTCAAAATTTGGATTTTCCCCTTCTTTGCAAAGAAGTTCACAGAATCTTCCATTATCCAGCATATATGAATTGTTGGGGCGACTCATGCAAATTATCTTAGTATTCAATTTTTGAGGCAGGACCATAATAATAATTTCACTAAGACGCTTAACAACCTGGCTAAGCGGAAACAATGGTTTTTGTTTTGAAAAAAATCTGAAGATAGTTTTCAAAACAAAAACCACTGCACCTATTTACATTGCCATATCGTTTAGAAACTGCAACTTGGTGTACTAGACTGTGCACATTGTATACAAGAAACTGAGGTCCATAAAGATCTTTAGCTTGATCGACAAAATATAAAAGTAATTGGTGTGCATAAGTTTCATATTTTCTAACAAACCTTGTACTGACTAATATAGATAAAGCTACACTTAAAGCTAAAAAGTGTTGAAATAGGTCTTTTTGCAAGATGCTTTTAAGCACAACTTTTCCAGTATACAATAAAAATTGCCTATACTCGGTTGCTTTCCAAAAATCAATATCATCAAGAGAACGTGGCTTTCTTACAAAATCTTTAGGAACACATTTTTTTAATTCAAGCAATTTAGCACTAATATCATTCTTATGAGCTGCAGACATTTTTACTCCTTTTTTGTCAGTATCTCTAATCCAGGTCACCAACAATTTTCGCATTACACCAAGACAAGATTGATGCATATAGTCAATTGGAAAATCCTTAACCATATCTATAGATAAAACACAAAATGGTGACACCAAACCAGTATGATGATGATTTGCATTTGACTTTTGACGGAAAGAGCGATTATCTCTCAGTTGCAGTCCAATAAGACACTTGTCGCATCCGTAGTAACCAGAATAAAGTTTTACACATTTTATGAAACATTTGGCAGGTGTATCACAAACAATAAACTTTAATGTTATACTTATTCTGTTTGCATTATGCTCCAATCCATTTTCAAGCAACCATCTCAGTTCTTCCACTGCTTCATTTAAAAACTGGAGGTTGTCAGGTTTTACTTTACCATAAGTCAACGCTATGGGAAAGACTATGGGAACAGAGCTGACATTAAGAACAGCACATAAAATTGGCCACATGCATACTTTTGTGCTCCTAAAAAGTGGAAGCCCATCTATATTGAGAGCGATTTCCAAGTCTAACAAATTGTTTAACTTGTCCTTTTTTTCAAGACGACCTAGTATTTGTAACAAATATTTTTCAATTCCTAGATAAACATATTGCATGCCAGATTTGCAATAAATCTCAACAGTTCTGTATGTTTGCAACAGAGTCTTTACTGTAGCTGGCAATTCGGGGTGCCCATTGATTTTTAGGCGCTTCAACAAATCATCACCAGCATTGTGTTTTACATCAGGTAACAGTTGCATCCATTCTTTTATGCTGCTACTGAATGACATACCAATTTTATTAGTTGAGTTAGAATCCGAATCAGATTGAAGGGAAAACTCTTTTTCTGAGTTGCACTCACTTGAAAGCAGTTGATTCTCAACATCTAAATGAATATTACTTGAAAATTGACTAGCCAGACCATCATTGCTACAACATAAAGTTATTTTGTCAAAACAATATCTTTCAGTGTCGCTGTCGCTTTGACTGTTGTTTTGTTGTTGCGATTGTTGCTTAAGAGATCTTTTAGCTGCCATTCGCTTTCGTGTATATATCTGACGATTATTATTGTTTCGCTTCATTGCAAATATTTACTAGTATGATAATACATTCAAAATGGATACTTCCAATGGGTTTCTTTTAAAACAGAATGGAAGTCGTAAAATATAATCATAAAATTTATATATATATATATATATATATATATATACATATATATATATATATATATATATATATATATATATATATATATATATATATATATATATATATATATATATATATATATATATATATATATATATATATCAGTCAGGTCAGATTATCCTGCTATTGGTAACATGTAATCCAGTACCACCTGCTTCATGTTAATGTAAGGAAGAGCATTTGGTTGTAAAACATTGCTCTAACTCGTTCATAATGGCATTAATGTCATTATGAAAAACCATCTAAACCACACAAGTGTGGAAAAATAGATGTAAAACTTAAATAAAAATAAAATATATATATATATATATATATATATATATATATTTATAAATATATATACATACATACATACAAACATATATATATATATATATATATATATATATATATATATATATATATATATATATATATATATATATATATATATATATATATATATATATATATATATATAACTGTATATATATCCTTGGAGTTGCGGCAGCATAATAGTGTGTTAGAAGAAAAAAATTTATAAACCCGCGTTAATAATCTGTTTTCTATTTTACATAATGCATTAAAAAGTTTTATTACGTGGTTTGTTTAATGTTTTCTGCCAACGCATGAACTATGACGCTGTCGCAATTTTTTTTTTTTATATTAGAAATAAATTAAATTTTAACTTTTTTTTAATAAGTTTTTGCTGATGTGGTTGCAGGTTTTTCTTAACTTTTATCAAATAAACTTAAGAAACCTGTATTACTTTTGATGATGGCAAATTAATTTTAATTTGCATTTTTTTGGTTTTTTATATATATTTGTTTTGAGAATTTTTTTTTAATTTTTCGAGTATGATTTTTTTAGTTATTAAGTTTATTAAGAACATGATGACCCTTTGCATCTTTGGAATACATACAAAGTTTTTATGATGGAGGATTTCATTCATCACCAAGCTCCATTTATATTTTTCATAGTTTTTGATAAATATATTTGTCATTTAATATTGTTATATATTGTGTTTATATGTGTTATATAAAGTCATATTTGTTTATAGTTGTATATATGTTTACATTATGTTGTTTCTATATTTTCAAAGTGGTGTGACTTGGCAATATGTTAAGCAAGATTGTTAACCTTGCCCGCCAAGCGGTGCACTTATAGAAGAGGTGTGACTTGGCAGCATTTAGTGCCAGGCGGTGTTACTGCTTTAGAGCTAGGTTGTGTTGTCTAGCTTTTTTTTAATTATTCTGGAAACACATAATGTCTGTTAATGTTTTGTGTAATGTGTATAAGAGAGCATGCAACCTTGATCCTTAAGTACAGGGCGTTTTAATGTCCTAAATTTGAAATAATTGAGTAACTAATATTGAATATAAAAACAGATACACTATATTAAAATTTAGTTAAATGATAAATACAGATAACTCAAAATTGGTTTTTTAGTTTTGCCTCTCATATTCTTTTAAAATTGGTTTATTGTTTTCCACTGGATTTTAGAGACAAGGGTGTAAATATTAGTTATAAGGGTGTAAATAGGTGTTATTGTTATAATGTTGTAATAAATTGTCATAATGCATAATATTGTTATATTGTTGTGATGTTTTGTGTTGATAGACAGCTTGGCTTACCTTCCCGTTGGTGTCTATCGTTACAAATGAATAATAAATAGTTTCATTATTGGAACTTGCTGCTTTTATTCATTTACTAAAAACCAAGGCAAAATCTTGCTAAAAATTCAATTTAGATCTTTATTTGATTTTTTTCTTTGAGTATTGTTAGTCTTTTTGTACTTCGAAACAGATTTTATAGCTACCTTTTTTATAAATGTTTATATTAACTGCAATATCAAAAGGTTATAAAAACAGGTAAATCGATTTTCAGTGTTTATATGTGGTATATATATATATAATTTTTTTAGCTTTACTTTATACTTTCTTTTAGGGGAGTTGGAACAAAAACTAAGTATAAATTATGATTAGTTAAGTTTAATAGATAAAGCATTAATGTTTAAATTTAAAGTTTACTTTAGTTTATAGTTTTGGTTTAGTTTACAGTTTTGGTTTTAGCTTTCGCTGTTTTTTTTTACTTTAGACAACTTTATGGAGGAAATGAGGGGGATGGGTAAAACAATTATTTAGATATGTATATATTTATATGTTAAAATTATTTTATCGATTATTTTATATTTATATAAATATATATTTGTCTTTAGTGTCTGGTTGAAGCTTAACTGGTAGGGCTGTGTTTTATATTTTATATATTTTGGTATGAAGAAATATGTGCAATAGGTGGAAAAGTTAAATAATAAATATGACATTTTTATTAAACTAAAAAATTTGTTGTTGTTTAACACTTTTTTTTAACAAAAATGTTGCATGTTTAACACTTTTTAATTTGCTCTCATTTTTTTTTTAACATCTTCTGTTTCGAATGAAAATGGTGAGGTTATGCAAATTTTTTTTTCTAATAAAATTGCAAATGTATAATTTTTATTATATTCTTTTATTTGTAACTTTTGATTCCTTAACATTCGAAAACTATAAAACTTAGCGCTCCCAACACCTGGGATCTCTCTCAGAGAGGTCCTTCAACAAATGGAGAGATAATGGCGGAATGGATGAGCTCTCCTTCAAATGGAGGGCTCATCCATACCGGGGTGTTAGGAGACACCGAAGAAAAAATAGCATCCAAAAGGTTGTAAATGTCTTCTATTAGTAAAAATATGACTTTTGGTTGTTTCTTTTTCTTCGGTGTTTTTTTTTTTTTTTTTAATTTTTTAACTTTTTTTTTAATTTTGAATTTTTTTTTTTTTTTTGTAATTTTTTTTTTAAATATATATTATGTTGTATATTTGATTTGTTTTGATCTTTTTTAATAAAAATTTAAATTGTTTTCTCGCCAACTAAATCTGAACTTCAAAATATAGTTAAACTAGTTCATTATCCAATTATCATAATATAATGATGCTGCATTCTATTTTAAAAGTAGTTATTTGGTAGTTTCATTTATTGAACTCACTGCTTTTAAAATTTACTAAAACCCAAGGCAATATATTTAGCTATATAAATACAATTTATTTATTTTTCGATTCAATTCTTTATGTTAATGTTTACATTATGGCTCCTTGAAGCATTTTATGTTTAGCTTTTTATTAAGAATATTTTAAATCCATTGTGATGTCTTTAAAATTAAACTAAAGTTTACTAAAAGCTAACATAAAAATAAAGTTTTTGAACAACACCGAAAAGAACTGCTGCATCCCTACAGCAACTGCTGCAGTATCACAATAAGTTACCAAAAGCAGGTATATTGTTTTCCAGTTGTTTTTTTTTATATATATATATCTACTTATCTATATAATACTATAGTACGACTGTCTATATCTCATTCATTTGTTTTCTTTATCTTTTAGTGTTAAATATTTTGTTCCTTTGAATGAGATTAGTTAAACAAGTTGGCTTTCCATTAAAGATATTGGTTTTAAAATTGAACACCATTGCCAAAATGCTTACAAAATTAGGTAGTTTTGAAAAATCTGTTTTCTTTTAATATACTTTTTTTTAATATACTTTTTTAATATACTTTTACGTATTTACTTTTCTATAACAATCCTACTAATTTGGAATCACGTAGCTTTTTAAATATGTTTAATTGTCGTCCCTATTGGTAATAAATATTTTTAATTATTTTTTTTGTCTTTATTTATAAAGACAAAAAAAATTATTGTTCTATATTTATAAATTATTTAATTGTATTTACAATAGGCTATGCTTGGCTCCTCGGTGCTGTAAACGGTGACTTCAACTTTAATTGTTTTTTTAAGAAAAATGTGTTTTATATATGTTTCTGTTTTAAAATATTTTTGTTACATATTTAATTATATATCATGTAAATAAATTTCTTTTAAAGATATGCAAATTTAAGACTTGCTTTTTTACGGATTTCCAAAAAGTGAACAAAGGTTTAAACATATTTTTTCACTGTCTTATATGGTTTTATTAATTTAATTAAAGCTGAATAATTACTTCCAAAATATTGCGTAAAATGCAATTGCTTTTTTTATTAAGCTGATCTATACAAAAAATAGTAAAGTTTTATGCAATAATTTTACGCAAAGTTAAGGCAAAATATATATGTTAAACACGTTAGCTCTAAAGTATATCGATATATTCCTTCATCGTTTTTTTATAAACAGGTTTCTGCTGGATTATTAATTAAAAGAAGATTGGTTTATTAATAAGCTTTATCATATAATAATATAGGATCCAAATCCAGGGATAAGCCTTTTCCGGAATTGCAGATATATATTTCAATTTTTCTTCGGTTTTTCCGGATATCAATTTCTATGCCTACATAAAAATTGGATATCCGGTGTAATATTTTAGGTATTTTAAAAATATTTAAAAAGTATATTAAAAATATTGGAAAGTTTAGGTGCAATATTAGTGACATTTTTAAGCTCTTCACTCAGTAAAATAAAAACTTTGAAGAAAAAAGAAATGACTCCGCTTAAAGCAAATATAAGAGTAAAATTTATTTCGAATATTTACCTAAACAATTTTACGGAATCAGGAAATTTGACATCGATGATCTATGCATATAATTCAAGTCATATATTAACTTTACATGGTTGTGATTTGCACATTCAATGTCTGAACATTGCATAAGAAATGGTTAACTTTAATAAAGCTAAGAGTTCTCTTAAACTAAGAACCCAAGAAAAATAGTGAGTAAAGCCAAAAAAAAAAAGTGAGCACAACAAAAAAAATATAAATGAATTGATATTTCATTAGAAAAAATAATTAAAATCAAATTGTTAGTAAGGATTTATTTAATACTAACCCGTATTACGGGTTGCTTACTGCTAGTTATATATTATTAGTTAAAATTAGTAGAATTTGTAGTATTAGTTAAAATTTAGAAATAGAGAGTGTGAAACACCAATTAGATACAATTTAAAGTTAAACAGAAAAATTAAAAAGAATAAAAATAAAAAATGCTAATGCTAAAAAAAAAACACTTGTAAGAATATTTTTTACTTTTCCATAAAATTTATTTACTTGTTAATTAGGATTTTATTTTTAGGAGCGTCAACTACATCAAGTGTAAGTTGATATAAATGTTTTAGTCAAATACATGTTTGAATTGGGTAAAATTATGTTACATTTTTGTTTTGTATTTCAAAAACTCATATTGCATTTATTTAAATATGCATTTAGGAATCTAGAATTGATGTGTTTGTAGTTTTTGTATTTAATTTTGTTTTAAATTGAAGAAATTTTAGTTGATAAAATGTATTTAACACTAAAGTTTATTGTTTTTTTTGCCTTCGGTTTTAAAAGAATAAAACAATGATTTTGCCTCTAGTTCACTTTATGTAATGGTTAATGTAATATAGTTTATTTTATGTAATATGGCTAATTAATTTTTATTAATAACAACTTCTTTAATTCATTCAGCTCCTCCATAATTTGAAAGTCTGTGATTCAAAATTTTGATTTTCTTAAAATAAAGTTAAAGAAAATATATGAATTCAATGATAAATCTTAAAGTTCTACGAAGATAAATGTAAGTAATTTTTTTCTCTAGTAATAATTATCTTGGAAGTAATTTTAATTATCTAGGCCTTTTATCTTTATAAATTGATTTTTTTAATACTCCGCAAAACTCAATATAGGTACCTAGTCAATTCAGCAAGAAAAAAAGAATATTTTAGAATTTCCTTTCGAAAGATGTAGTTAGTAAAATTTTAAGTAGTTTTTAAAATTTTAATATATATATATATATATATATATATATATATATATATATATATATATATATAATATATATATATATATATATATCATATCCTGTAACTTCAGGGGTTCCTCAAGGTTCAATCTTGGCCCTATACTCTTTTTAATTTACATAAAGATCTTCCAGATATTATCATATCTAAGGTGGCATTGTTTGCTGACAACACTACCATTTTTTCTTGTCATGATAAGAAGCATATACTCTCTGATTGCTTGGAGGGGGTATCTGAGCTTGATAAGGATCTCACCTCTGCTATAACATGGGGCTCACAATGGCTGGTGAATTTTATTTCAGATAAAAATCAATTTTTTTGGCCAAGCGTTATCTCAATAATTTATATCTTCCTATATTTGTGAATGGTAATGTACTAGATGAGTCATCTACCCTACATCTTCTAGAATTAACTTTGACTTCTGATCTTTCTTTTAAACCGTATATCAAATCCATTGCAAAATTAGCATCTGCTAAGATTGCATCTCTTTATTGAGCGCGACACTTCCTTACTCCAGAATCTATTATCTATCTATAAATCTCAAATCCGTTCTTGTATGGAATACTGTTGCCATATCTGGGGTGGATCTTCTAATGATTCTCTTTCTCTTTTAGACAAGGTGCAAAAACGCATTGTAAACATTGTTGGACCTGCTGTTGCAACCAATCTCCAACCATTGTCACATCATCGTGATGTTGCTTCTCTTTCTCTTTTCTGCAAATACTATAATGGGCACTGCTCTAAAGCTAGTTTTTTTTCTTAGAACATCAGTTCTTTGGAATTGGCTTCCTTTATCTTGCTTCCTTGATTCATATAATTTGCAATCTTTAAAGTCATTTGTCAATCGTTATCTTGCTCTACGAACTTAATCTTTTCTCTTTTAATAACTTCCAAAGTCTTATTTTAGTTGTTCGCAGCCTTGTTGGAGGCGAAGATGTAATACATATATATATATATATATATATATATATATATATATATATATATATATATATATATATATATATATATATATATATATATATATATATATATATATATATATATATATATATATATATATATATATATATATATATATATATATATATATATTATATATATATATATATATATATATATATATATATATATATATATATATATATATATATATATATTATAATAGCATATTATTTTTAATTATCTAATATATAGTCTTTCATTCATTTAGTTACGTATCTTAAGAATACTGAAATATAAAAAACGTTTAAAGTTGACAATAGTTTTGATCTCTACTAGTGTGATTCTATCGCCGAGTTTCTTGAATGCGATCAATCGTTTCTCGATACAAATGTTGCAAAAAGTGGTATATTTTTTTTTATGATTTAATGTTTAGTTTTCTTTATAAGGGTAAATTACTATCATTAATTATATAAAAAATTTTGATCTGTAATTATATACATAATGCTCACTTTACAAATAAACATAATATTTGAATTGATTAAAACACTAATGAATTGCTCCTATGCCCAATATAACTTACACTAAATTGTCCCATATCAATTACACTAGTGTTATCTTTTGAATTTAGAAATAGAAGTCATTAAATGTTGGTGGCTCATCAGTGCATTTGAGAAGGGGATGCTTTCAAAGTAAGTATAACTTTACTATAAAAAGAGTATTTTTAATACCGCAATTTTATTGCATACTTGATATACATACATATATACGCTGGTCACAACAATCCAGTCAAAAATTTAAAAAAAAAAATAAATTTAGTGTTGAGAAATTTGTATTTTTTGAAGTTTGATGTTTTGCTTATAAAATAATAAATATTTATATGTGTGTGTTATTTATTTCTTTTCCTTTTATTTTTACATACTTATCTTGATAATATTTTTTTAAGGTTAAGACTGTTTCCCTGATTCCTACAGCAAAAAAAAACTTTAAAATGCTGGTGGCAATATTTTAAAGAGTGCATCTGATCGAAAAGAAGGTGAATGATGTCAACTGTTTGAAAATTCGATTCTTGGAAATTAACAAGTGGAAGAAGAAGTTTACAAAATTTTAGTTTATAAAACTCAGCACAATTATATTATTAAAAAATTTAAATGATTTATTATTTTTTTCTTATTCTCAGGAATATCTGTGAAAACATAAATTTGAACCTTACGTTTAAGTAAAGCCATGTAAAAACTCGTATTTTAGACGTAGAAATGAGAGCGTCTAAATTAGGTTATTTAAAGACGTCATTCAGCGTTTCCATTTAGCACTAGTTCTGAGCGTCCTAAATTCACGTCTTTTAGACGTCTAAAAACACGTCTTAATTCCGGCCTAAAAAATTGTCCTAATTACGTCTAAAAAAGACATCATCTGGCGTTGCCATTTAGAACCAATTCCGGACATCCTAAAAAGACGTCCTTTCGACATCATATGGACGTTGCCGTGTCCACTGGGACCTCTGCTATAAGTACGCCGCGTGGCTGGCAAGGTTATCAAATTTGCTCAACATAATACCAAGACACGCCATTTTGAAAACATGGAAACAACATAATTTAAACATATATACATCTATAAACAAATGCGTCTTGATGTAACACATATAAACACATTTTACAACTATTGAGTGACAGATATATTTATAAAAAACTATGAAAAAAAATAAATAATGATAAATAAAGTTATACATACAAAATGTGCTCACAACCTTTAACAATATATTTTCGAAATGAAAATCTAAAGACTATAAATTAAAAAGATTAGAAAATATAACATTATTTGTGTATCACTTTTCACCTACCATTCCTTAAATAGAATGTTTATCAATTTTGAAAAACAAACTTTTAATTGCTCTAGTTCTTTAACATGCAACATATAGTTGACCATGAGGGAAACACGGTTTTTGAGATATTTCTTTTGTCTATAAGTTTAATTTCACGTTATGTAATATATACATAATCCCTAAAGTAAAATACTGGAAACAAAAAAGATTTTATTTATTACAATATTTGAGCAACCAAGAGACAGTTATAGTTAAACAATTTAAAGAATTATATCTTTAAATAGCAAGTAACTCGTAAAATATATCTTAAATGGTTATTATCAATTGAGTATTAAAAAATAAGCAACAGGCTCTGTAATTACATGAGTTTTATCAATTCTCACTGTACTAATTCTTATTCTAGTCTCATCAAGAGAGAGAGAGGAAGTATTTTAAAAGCAGCATGTTAAAAAAAGTAAAAAAGACATGTAATGAATAGCAGTAACTGGTTTTATTATGCTACCAATAAACAAAATTATTTTTACCTTAACTAAAGTTCATTTCCAGCATTTCTTAATTAAGTTCCAGCTTCTCTCTAACTGTTGACTAATGAATAATATAGTAAAGTTCACATTATATTAAATTTACAAAATTAAAACCATGTTTCAACAGTAAGCAAAATAATTAAGAAATGACAAAGACAACTAAAAAAAAATGAACACAATTATATTTGAGATTACAAAAAAAAAATATAAGAAATAAATAAAATCATTTAAATTTGATACTGTTATCATTAAACATATTACCAGTGATTATATTACTATTACAACTGCATAAAGGAACGTAAAATAATTTTTAAAAATTGTTATCTTTTCTTATCAAAGACTATATTTTAAATTAAGATTTATTGATATCCATATATTTTTATAAGTTTATCTAAGTTTATAGTTGTTTATTAAAAATATAAAACAAAATTTATTTACATTATTTTAATTTAGCATAGAATTTAGACTACAATGCACTACAAGTCATTTTTACCTTCAGGCACAATCTTAATGCACAAAAATAATAAATGCAGAATCTAGTAAAAAATATGAAGCAATGTCAGTATAAACTAATATATGTGTGTATGAATACATTTTTTTAGAAATAGAAAATTTTTTTCTATTCTTTTTAATTTTTTCTTTGAGATAATATTTACATAGATACAGAGAAATATAAAATGTACTGAAATATAGGCACATTTATGTATATAAGAGTCTGTTTCTTTTATTTCGGCGATGATTATTTCAACACGCCTTATAGCATAAACATTATTTTGTAAATGCAAAACATCACCCCTAGACAGCAAGCTTACATTGGCCCAACGTAAGTTTTAACAATGGCAAGTATAATTCGTTTGGCCAACATTTAGACAATGTTTTTTTCGGCGTATTATTTTCAATTCTGCAAATCGGTTGTTTGCAAATATCGTATTATATTGGGCCAACATTTAGCCAATATTTTTTTTTCGGCGTAATATTGCAATTCTACAAATCGGTTTTTTGCAATTATCGTACTACGTTGGGCCAACATTTCGCCAATGTAGTTTAGGCCTAATATTTTTTTATAAAAATCTGTTCTTACATTTATACCGTAGCCAATATTCGGCCAATGTAGTTGCGGATTAGTACATACTTTCAAATTTGTTGCGAAAAATTTTTAAAAATGGTATCGTTTGACAGAATAAAAAAGGGTTTTGATATTATCTTTTCGTTTTTTTAAATTATAAAAATAAAAAAAAAGAAGCTATATTTATTGATCTTCTAAGAATCTTAAAGGTTCTTTTTAAGAAATAAACTTCAAAGGATTCTCGTGACTTAATGTTTTATTTTTCTAAATAATGAAATATTTGTTAACATTTAAATAATATGCTTAAAACATTTTTTACTACAACCTAAATTATTAATGTCATAATAAAGGCAATAATCAAATTATTTTTGTGTAAGATCTTAAAGTTATATTTTTATTTTTATTGCTGTATGGGCATTTCAAATGTTTGATTTATTTAAGAATCTTCATTAAATAAATGGAACATTTCAAATGTTCAATTTATTTAATAAAGAAGACATTTTAAATGTCTTTTTTATTAATTAATCAAACATTTCAAATGTCATACAGTATAAGTTTTTTTTTTTTTTCATAATTTATTTATAATAGTTTAGATTATATAGCTATTATAATATCTCTTTAAGAATACTGAACTTAATAGTAGTGCGCTTTCGAGCCTGTTTGACACCATACTCTTGGCAACCATTGCGTCCGAGGTAGTGACAAGAAAGAGTCTCACCTTTGCTTTATAAGAAAACGTGAGCAAACGTGAAACTTATATCGTGCGTACCTAGACTTCATGTCATGTAATGTTAAAACATGCTTAAACATATATCAAGTTCTACACTTTGATTTTCACTTAAGAACTGCATTTCGTCAACCTCAGCTTGATTTCTAATATTTTGTATCTATATACGTTAAAAACAATTTTTATATAATTTTGAATCTTTATTACTTGATGTGTCAGCGTAGTCGAGTGGTTAGCGCGCTGGGCTTCGAAACATTGCTGCCGCGGTTCGAGTCCTATCGTTGGCGACTACTGTTTTAATTTTTTTTTAATTTTTTCAAATACAAATTCAAATACTTATAAAGTTTTATAGATTTTGTATATAGACAACATATGTAAAGATATTAATCAAAAGTTTGATCCTCGCATTTTGACACAGAACCAACTTCGCTAACGAGAGAAAAAAAATCGTTCACAAATTTCAAAATTTTGTTTTTTCGTTGCAAGAAGTGTCTCGCAAATGCCATTTATGTTAAAGTTAGTGTTTACGCAATCAATAAGTTTAATCTTCGTATCAAGGACATTAAAAGTTATCATTTAGATGTTTTCATTTGATTGAGATTTTCTTGCGTTATAAACCGGATAATAGTTCTTATGAACTGTAAGCACGCGGATAAAGTGTGCATCAATATCCTAAAGACCCGTATTTTACGGGTCATGACAGCTAGTATATTATTAAAGTTATCAATAATATATATGTGGCATTAACGTTCTTAGAAGCTGATATTTTACATTTTAAATATGTCTCTTTTGTTTAATTTTTTTTGTGTTTGATTGTGAAACCCCATCTACTTACATATTAAAACTGTGTACAAAAAGTGATGTTACTAGAATTTATATTCTACTTATGTAGAACTTTCTAATATTCCATCTTTCTGAGGCAGAGGCACATTATTATTGGTTTTATTATCTCTTGATATTTTTCATATTTAGTTTGCGTACAACAGTTACGACTTTGAGCTTATACATTAACATTAGTTATAACTTCGTTATTAATGATTTGATTTATAGATTTTTAAAGCAATATAAGATTGAATTTAGCAAAAAAATTAAGATTGAATTTAGCAAAAAAGTATTTACAAACATAGCACAAGGTCTGTACTGTACCTTGAAAGTGTGGAAAATTTGTTAATATTGGCTAAAGTCGTGTAAAACCTCGAAAAGTCAGGGAATTTTTTTTTCTTTAGATTGTCATGAAAAAATCTAGTTAAGAAGTTACTCGTTTTACAATTGAATGCTGTATTTTGAAAACGTGATGAGCCACACTTTTTTTAAAAGTGAGGTTATTTGAAAAGAAAAATTTTTTTTAAGGAAAGTTAAAATTATAAGATAAAATAAAGATTTTTTCAGATAAAATAAACAACTTTTAGATAAAATAAAATTAACATTTTTTACAAGAGAAATATTTTTCATTCTCTTATAAAATTTTAATTTTGTGACTTGTGACATTTTCAAAATACAGCACTCAATTAAGATAGTAGATAGTAGTTTTAAACATTTTGTAAAAACCATAGTTAAAAATGGTCAGGGAAATTCGTCTGATTTTTCAAAAAAGTCATTAAATTTTATATAGATAGTTGCCTACGAACCCTGTTGGAGAAACATTGTTTTAATATGAATTTTTTTTTGCTTTACAGTGCAATCTATATTTTAAACATTAACGAAAATTGTTTTGTGTCAGTGCCGGAAATTGAATGCACTCCTGCAAATTTCATAATTCATAAAAACATTACGAATCCATTAGCAAGTATATATTTCTATCATAAAAATTTGCCCCTCTGCCTTTAATTTTATCTGTTTTATTGGTGATTGTTGTATTTACTTTCATAAGTTCTAGATATATTATGTAATTGGTTGTATAGTTTCATAATAGTATAAATAACATTATTATTTCGAGATAAAGTTGTATCCTTAAAAGATATGCTGGTTTTATTGGCACAATGGACAAGCATTGAAGTGCAACTTAGTGAACTACAAAACACATCAAATTCAGTTATAAAAATTTGAGTAACAAAGGTATGCTAATTATTGCATTGCCTGAAAGAGTGTTATTAC
>NW_025896150.1:0-64034 GCF_022113875.1 Hydra vulgaris | reverse complement strand
TTTACAAAACTTAATTTATCAAATTATTATTTTTATTTAATATAAAACCATTTAAAAAATCAAATTTATTAATAAAGGTAGATAGGTCTAACCTTTAGCAATTTAAAAAAATAATAAAACGTAACTATAATATAACAGAAAATTAATAATTTATAAACAAAATAATTTTTACCTATTTGGTCCATTGTCATCACTACATATCAACACATACTAACATGCTACTAAAAATGCTACTAAAACTTTCATGTTGCTAAGATTGCCTAAAACTCCGAATTGAACAAAAGGTTTGTAGTTTTGTGTTTTTTATAATTGAAATTAAAAGAAGAAATTTTTGCTAGAAATGTTTCTTTTGTCTTTGTCTTTTTTGGAAATCTTTTCTCAATGAATATGTAATTTTTTTTGCCATTTATTATAAAAAATATTGTTAAAGGGACTACCAAGTCCCGAGACATGTTGTGTTTATATTAAAGAGAATGTTAAAAAAAAACGTCTGAGTAAACTTTTTTTATCAAAACTAAATAATAAATGTATACCAAGAAAAACAAACCTTGTTGTTTTAGACGAAGCTTGTCTTCTCCATTTTCTGCGGTATTTGGAGTCTGTAAAATAAACGCGATTTCCCAGGCGCATTATACAGACTTGATAATTTATTAAAGTGCGTTTAATTCATAAAAATTTTAGTACATGACGTCATAGTTTTTTGTTTGTTTGTTTAAAACAGGCTTGTGGAGCCGACTGTCTTTTGGACGGCTCGGCTCCGGCTCCTAAGAAATACCTCGGCTCTGGCTCGGCTCCCGCTCGGCTCCGCCTCCTTTATTTTATGAACAAAAATTGCAAGTTTTAAAATATTTTTAATCACATTTGCCAACCCAAAACTGTACCAATTACAGCAATTAAATTTTAACCAACTCTCATGATTACAAGGTTATTGTATTACTAATACAGGATATTACATTTAAAAAGAAAATTGTTTTGGGTAAACAAACACTTTTTTTATATATTATTTACCCAAAACTAAAGTTTTTTTTTCAAATTTTAGTTTTAATTTTACCCATGGGGCACAATACTTAAAAAAGACGTCTTTTGAACGTCCCAAAGACGTCCAAAACGTTCAAAAGACATCTCAAACGTTCAAAAAACGTTTATAAAACGTTTTTTAATGCCCCCATTGAGTCCCGTGCCCACTGAGTATCCAGTGAGCACGGGACCTAAAAAAGACGTATTTTGAACGTTCAAAAGACGTCCAAAACGTTCAAAAGACATTGAAAACACTCCAATGACGTTTAAAAGGCCTCTTTTGTATGTCCCATGCCCACTGGGTAAAGATTGCGATCGTTAAATTAAAAACAATAGAAAATTCAAAAAAAAAAACGAAAAATGGTTCAACTAATGCAAAAACTACAGAATATATTTATTTTAATCTAAGGAACTTGAAGATTATAAAAGTCCTTTTTACTTTAATATTTTTATTATTTCAAATAAATAAGCAAACATTTACGCTTATCAACGACATCAACTTCTCAATGGGACGGAATTGTGTGAAAATTGATGGATTCAGGCATTTTGGTATGAATTTGATGTCACTCTTCTTAAAATAATGACAAGAAGCAAGATTAGGCCAGAACCAATAAGGGACATCGTGACTTCAATAAAATTCCAAAAGTCTAGCTTGCAAGTGTTCTTTGATGTAAACATCCAAGTTTAAAATTGACGATGTGACAAAAGCTCGAGATTTCAAACCGCAACCGCAATCAGACTAAACTCAGAAAAATTTATAGTTAAACAAAAACATGCTTGCAGGATAGTATTTTTAGCAAATAGAAAAACACAACGCGAACCTCTCTTACGTCAGCTTGGAGCTTTAAATATTTATAAGCCTAATATTCATCAAGTAATGTTATTTATGTTTAAAGTAACATTTCAAATTCAGTAATATTTCAATCCTACTTTAATGAAATCTCCTATAAATATCCAACCAATTTTCAGTGAATAACTTTGTGGTTCCCATGAACCTTCTTAAATTAAATTCGTACCAAATTCAATATCGGGGACCTTTAGTTTGGAAAAAAATTCTTCCAATCTTTAGTAAAAAACAAAACTTCGTTTCAAACTGTACGTGGCGAAGTTTTAAGGATGATTCAAAACGGCATTTACTGAACATGGAATTCGATATATTAGATTTCAAATACCTTTTTTGAAAACAATTTAAAGGTTTAAACTAAATCACTTCAAAATAAATTAAATCTTTAACACTTTCTTTATCTTTTATTAAAATGGTTACAAACCATTAGTATAAAAAATAACGAAAATAAAATTGTCTTTTTCGTTCATATTTTTGATGATATTAAATAATCAGCCCAAATACTTATGTTTACATATATTGCTTTTTTTTTAATTAAACAACGCATTTTTTTTTGAGTTTTTATAACTTTCATGATTTTCTGTCGTTTTTACTTTTTTATTTTTAAAATTATTCTGCTGGAAGATTGTTAGTAACAAATTATTTTATTGCTGAAGTTTTTGATTTGTTTTTGTTTTTTTATTTATACTGTCTTTTTGTCTTTTATCATTTATTGTGCATGTAAATTTTTGTGTGACGGGGCTTGGTGATAAGACAACCTGTCTTCTTCTTGCTCCGGTCAGGATTTACTTTTATTGTAATTTCTTTTTTGTAATATTTATCAACGGCAAAATAAATAAATAATAAAAAATAAAAAATAATAAATAAACTGCATTTTGATTGCCAATTTTTAATCTTTAAAAAACTCTGAAATTACACATTCTTTGGCTCGCACTCTGTTAGCCAGGGTTTTGATCGTGAATGATCGTCGAATACTAATTGCGGTTTTTTCATCTACATCCTTTTGCTTGTTTGATAGATAGAGAGCTCTTGTATTGTTTTATGACAACGCAAACAGTAGTTTTTCTAGATTCGGATGCCTTAGCAATTGAAATTAACGATGTAAAAGGACTTTGTAAATAGTTGTGCAGAATTTTTTTCGTTTTTCTATTTGTTTTAATGACACTTTAATCAAGAGAAACATTTTGATTCGTTTTTTGATGTTTTTAATTAATACCATAACTACTTTATGTAACTACGCGAAAAAAATAATTTAATAATGTGTTAGTGACAAGTTTTAAACGAAATTTATCGTTCCGAATTAAACGATCGCATGCCTTAGTTTAATTTTAAAGATATCAATAACCTTTGATCATTAAATCGCGCATTAAATATTTAACAGCATAGTATCAGTATAAAAATATAATATAAAGCAATATGTGCATCACTGTAATGTTTCCATTTATAGTTTACTTTTTTTTAATAAAGAATGTGAAGAAGTTTTATTATAGGATAGTATATTGTTGAGCACAAAATCGTTGATTTATTAAATTTTATTAAGTTTTGGCATAACCGTAACTGTTAGAAAAAAATATTTTCATTCAACTATATAACTTATTCAACAAATAATTCATTCAACAAATTAATTTAACAATAAATGAGTAAAGTTTGTCTACAGTAAAAAAATAAACATACATTCTATTCCGTTAAAAAAAAAAACGTGTATCGAGAGCCGCTCAATTTTTGCGGCTCCGGCTCCGGCTCCACCAAAAAAAGCGGCTCCCCGGCTCCACGGCTCCGGCTCTCGCTCGGCTTCACAAGCCTGCCCATAATTATGTATATATGTTTTTTCCATCGCAGTTTTGAATGTTTTTTTCAAAAAAAAATTTGGCACAAAGTTATGGGGGTTTTTAACCAAATTACACCAATTCGATTTTATTGCTAAATGATAACAATAGTTAAGTAAAATTTGAATGTATAATCTAAAATGCAGAGAATTATTCTTATCTAAAATGTAGAGAATTATTCATTAATTATTATTTTGCTCACATAATTAGTGTAAATGTAACGATCTATATAAACATTGATATATAAAGTATAATTTTTTTAACAAGAAAAAGTTGCTTAAACTATTTATAAACACGTGTTTGTCAGTATAATGTGTTGCGTTAGTCAATATATTGACTGCTTTAAAAAACAAAATAATGTTTTGAGACCAGGTTTCCATTACCTCGGTCACCGCAAAAATAAACGCAAAAGAAATGAAAATTTAAATTGTTTTAACTCTTGCTCAAATACCAACTCTACCAAGTTCAGACATTTATTTGTCCTTATTTACTAACCTTGGTGATATTTTCTAAAGGATAACGATAAAAAACTATTTAATTCAATTAAAACGCATTGAATATCAGTTATTTGTTATTCAAATACATGAAATTTGAAACCTTTATTTTAAGACATTTTAAAATAAATTTAAAAAAAAATTTATATATACTGCTGCTAATGGTAAATAACACAAATATATAAAACAAAAAACACAAATATATAAAACAAAAAACACAAAAAATAAAGGAAACAACAATGAAGTTAGTTTTATTATTCATTTTATTTTTTCTTGTTGAATCCATAGAGTTAGGCAACGTGAAAATAGCTTCTCGTAATGGTATGTCGCCTATTTGCAATACCAAATCAAAAAATCAATGCGAAACTATATGTATTGGAAAGTGTCGAAACATTTGCAAAATTATAATTGTTAAAGAATGTGGAAATTGATAGTTTCAAATTGCGCAAAAAGCTCCATTTTGTTACAGACGAGTTGGTTTTTGATTTTTGAACAGGTTTTTGTTTGTTCCAAGACTCCATATCTTACTTGATACAACAATTTTGTTTTAATTTGATTAAATTCAATAAATATAAAATTTTAAATATAACATTTAATTTTTTTGTTAACTTGTCTTCTTTTTTAACTTGAAAATGTTACTTAATTAACTTGTACGAACATCGTGTCGAATTTGCAGAATTGTTGCTTTCGCTTTGTCAGCAGCGTTTCTGTCGTTTCTGCAAAATTGCCAAATGGCTGCCTGTTTCACAAGATTAGCAACAACTAATTAAAAATGCGTAAAACTTTTCAGGACTGCCGGTTTTGCAAAACTGGCAGCCGATTACGCGCAAATGCCAATTTTGCGAAACAAGTAACTTGCTGATTACAATTGATTGCCCTTTACTTTTTTATGCTAATATCACATGGGATATAAACATAAAATCTGATAACTTAATTTTTAATGTTTATATCACAAGGCTAACTGTTAGTAGGGTAATAGGGTCGGGTAACTGTTAGTAGGGTAAGGGTAACAGACCATTGCAAACTTAAAAACAGACTTTAAATAGCGGAAGGATTTTACATTGATTAAAATTAAGAACGCAAACTAAATAAATATGTCGGCAAACAAAACAAACCATATAAAGAAATGAGTTCTTTTTCATGAAGATAATATTCATAGTTAGATCATAGTAAATCATTCACTTAGTTTTTCATGAAGATAATATTCATAGTTAGATTATAGTAAATCATTCACTTAGTTTTGCAAGCTCATTATTTACAGTTTCAAATAAAATAATTTTTCTTGTATGAAACTCTTAATTTACCAAATGCCTAAAGTAAGTTTTTTTTTCATCAAAAATTTTGTGTAACTTGTGCCGCAATTATTGAACAAGAATTTATAACAAATGATTTAAATAATTTTGTGTTTATGAGGTATTAAACTTCAAATTCTATAAACACTCTGTGCAACTTAATAGCAACAAAGGAACACTCTGTGCAACATAATAGCAACAAAGAAACACTCTGTACAACATAATAGCAACAAAGAACTTCTTTTATTTTTTATGCGGATAGATTTTTTCTCACAGCTACAACATATTTCAGGTAAGTCAAAAATTGGACTAATTTTGAATACAATGAGATTGTAGAACAGCTTTATTTATGTTAGCAGTATCATTGAGAAAGGTTGCTAGTTGAGGTTTTAAAGTTAAATAATAAAACTTAAAGCATTTCTCTCAATTAAAGACAACTTTTTACTCACAAAGTATCTTCAGTGACGGATCCAGCATTTTTATGAGTTTGTGCTAGCTTCCAGACATGAAGCATACTCTAAAACATTTGTATGTTTATACTTATGTTAAATAATGATGCTTTGCAAAAAATTGCAATAATTGGAGCCTGGAAACAAAAAAAACAAAACAACTTTTTCTCTCTCTTCCCAGTTTATAAAATATGTTATCACTTGTTCAAAGTGGTAACTTGGCATGTAAGCGTTGACACTGTGTACGCTAGAAATAAACTACAAACTGTCAACCTTTAGCGATGGAAAACACATTAACAGAACTCAACTTCTTTAGAAAAATAGCAACACTGCATTTTAATTTTGCTTAATAATTATGTATATAGTGCGTATCTTTTGCGTATCGTTTGTTTTGATTTTTCCGGTTGATTTTTGATGTTTTTTTATTTTGTTTTGGTGCCATTTCATGTCAAATTTTTCATACTTAAGGACAAGTCGTTGTGTCGAAAAAGTCATCAGTTTTTCCAGCACAAAAAATGCAATAAATTAGGATCCAATTAACTTTTAAAGATGAAAGACCCTTCACTTTGTATGTTTTTTTTAAGCTCTATACAACTATGTTAATCATATATAAATATATTGACAAAAAAAAATCCTCTGAAACGGCTAACATTGATAAAATACCATAAAATTTATATTTGCAGAAAAAAATATTCCAAAATCAGAACACTCCAATTTTAATCCTAAATAACTTATTAATCCTGAATCAAAATTAGTAAAAAACTAAAATTCCTTTTGTAATATAATTATTTAAACTTACAACTTTGTAAAACACCAATATTAAGCAATTCCCAAAAATAATTTAAAGAAAATATGAAATAATTAGTAATCTTATTAGTAAATAAAATAAAAGGAAAATTTTTCTTAGAAAATGCTGCTATTATAACTATTTTAAATTTGCTTGTAGTTAAAGGTTCTTTTAATTTTGTTGCAAGAAGGTAAGTCGTCAAGTGCAGCCGACAAATACCTAATAAGCAAAAATAAAAAAGTTACTATTGTCCTATGATTTATCATAAATGTTCTATTTTCATTCAATTTGTAATTTCTATTTCATATATGTATATATATATATATATATATATATATATATATATATATATATATATATATATATATATATATATATATATATATATATATATATATATATATATATATATATATATATATATATATATATATACATATACATATACATATATATATATATATATATATATATATATATATATATATATATATATATATATATACATATATATATATATATATATATATATATATATATATATATATATATATATATATATGTATATATATCTACATATATATATATATATATATATATATATATATATATATATATATATATATATATATATATATATATATATATCTATATATATATATATATATATATATATATATATATATATATATATATATATATATATATATATATATATATATATATATATATATATATATATATATATATATATATATACTATTTATACCAACTAAAAAATATCATTTTTTAAAAATATGTTTTAATAACTATAAAATCTTTTAAAAAGTTTTTTAAAAATGTCAAGTAACAAATAAATAAAATTTTAAAACATTTACATATGGCTGCCAATTTTCTGAAAATTAGTCAAAAGTCACATTGAAACATCAGAGATAAACTCATGTTTATCTTTTACTTCATTTGTAAAGAAATTCTATAAATGTTCTTTAGTTTATTAGGTTATATTTAGTTAGAGATTTTAAAGGTAATTCAACATTTTAGGTTTAAAATTAGTTCAAACTTACAAATTCTTACAAATTTTTACAAACAAAAATACGATATCTCAAGATAAATATATTATCTTTCAAAATCTGTAGCTAAAAAGATAATAATACATTGTGAAATTTTTGGCCAAAAATTAACGCCATGTTATCTTTTCTTTTCATGTTTTCTGTATTATTAGCCAACAGTCGCAATATATATATATTTTTTTAACATGATATAACATATTTATAACATGATATAACATATTTATAACATGATATAACATATATATAACATATTTTTTCAAATTATACTTCATATTATACTTTAAAATAATCTGAAAGCCTGAAAATAGCGTATTCAAGTTACGCTTGAATAACAAATAACTTAAAAGATTATAATTATTAAAGGTAATAATAATTGCGTTTAATTGAGTTAAAAAACCTTTCGGTATTTGTTTGTTGATGTTGTTTTTTTTTTTTTTTGTTTTTCTAATGCTTGAGAAGAAAAAAATCACCTTGGTTATCGCATCTCAAAACTAAATTTTTTTATAAAACAGTTAATTACTGATTACAAGAAATTGTTTAAAAATAATTTAAACATTATATTGTTTTGTGAAAACTAAAAAGTACCATTTTAATTTTAAGCTAAATGAAAAAAATTAAAAAAAAATTAAATTTTAAACAATAAATTGTATAATATTTTATATGATTAAAGCCATCTTAATTATCTTATTAAAATAATAATGACTGAATAATTATCTTTTTTTTATTTTTTATTTTATTTAACCGACCAACTAGAGACACCTGAAGCTGAAAATCAGACTTACACAGGGCTCTAAAAGGCGGCTTTATTAGGTAGCCGAAACTCCCTTTTTTTCCCCATTTGAGGGATTATGGCCTATGTAAGGGTTTATTAGTTGCCACTCAGCCGAAACTGAGCAGCGCCCACTTAAGGTTTATCTCAATTTAACTTACAGAGTGGACGGATCGCCTTGAGATTTTCAGACGTAGAAAGAGACACTGAAAAAGTGACTATTCAAGAAGCTCAAACAGTGCACATTGGTAAATCACAAGGCCAAAAATCAAAAACGCAACTTCAAACATTATATGTAATAGTGGTTTTTATTATTAACACCTTCACTAAAAATTTTCCAATATAAGTTCGAAAAATGTGACTGGCTCAATGGTAAGAGCTTTTTGAAGTTAGGTTTATAAAATTTTTTTTATAAAAATTCTCAAGATGCGGGGTTTTAGTAATTATTATTTTTTAATATATATATATATATATATATATATATATATATATATATATATATATATATATATATATATATATATATATATATATATCATTAAAAAATTGACAATATAAACATTATTGGAAAGGTTACAATATAGACTGTTAAAATTAAAAACTAAAAATTTTCCTGGTACAACAACTTTAGCATTGAAAGTAAAAAATTAATTTCAAAAGTACTAAATTAAAACTTTGATAAAGAATTAAAAAATTGTTCCAATTCGTATCTTTCCCACATTTTGATATTTTTTAGTCTATTGTGTCAACTAAATATCTTGAGTGTTGCTGCGATCATCCGCGATATTGAGCGCTAAATAATTTTGATAAACTAATAATGTTTTTTTCAAACAAATAAAAAACTTCTTCGAATTTTTTTTTCAAATATTGTTTTGTCATATAAGTATATATACATACAATCAATATTTCAGTATAAATAAAGATGGCCAGCACAAGAAAAAGATACAATTTGTCTTATCACCAAGCCTCGAGAATTGACTCCGTAAAATAAAAATTATTACTTTCAGCATATATAGTTGTAACCAGTATATAAGAAACAAGATTTTCTGGTAATAAATATATAAAAATAGTAGAAATATATAAAAAGAGTATTATTTATTACTCTTTTTATATATTTCTATATATATATAAAATAAAATTAAATTACTTTATAAAAAATAAAATTTTGCAACATAAAACTTAAGAAAAAATTTATACTATTCTTTTGAAAAATCAAATAAAAAGTTAAAAATTAAAAGAAATGTATTGTTTCCTATTTGACAAATAGCTTTGAAACCATTTAATATTCGAATTTTTAATCCCATAATTTTCTAGTTTATTTTGAAGAGTATAATGATCAACAGTATCAAATGCTTGCTAAGATCAATAAAAACACCTAACATATATTTATTTTCATTAAATGCCTGAAAAATATTTTGAACAAGATGAATTATAATTGCTTGATCAGTGGAGTGATTCTTTTAAAATCCGAATTGTTTATTATAGAGAACATTGTTATTTTCTAAAAAGATAAATAGTCGGTGATACATAATGTATTCTAAAAGTTTAGAATAGCCTGATAATATTGAGATTGGTCTGTAATTGGAAACGCTTGTAACATTTTTGGATTTGAAGGCTGAGACCACCCAGTGCTGGATCAAGGGAGGGCTATAGCCCCAGGCCCCGCTAATTTTAGGGGCCCCCAAAAATTTTAGACGACCTTTTTTTTTTAGTCATTTTTAGGCTCTGGCACATAAAAAGGTCTTCAAAAACAAAAATAGCCTCGGGCACCAAGAAATTTTAATCCACCACTGGGAACACCCTTGCAAGTTTAAGTTTATCAGGAAAGATTCCCTGTTTCAGAGACATGTTAAAAATATGCATAAGCGAATATTTTAAATAAAAGATTGATTTTATTATTACATTACTGCAAACATCACCAAGGCAAAGACCTTTGTTAGGTTTTAAAAAAGAGACAACATTAGAAAATTCTATATAAAACAATTTTTTTCATTCATTATTAAAAGTAAAAAAAAACTACTTTAAGGTATAAAAGACTAAAGTAAATTTGTTTTCGTATTGATCTTAAAAGGATAAAAAGTTATTCTTTTATTTTAATTTCATGTCTTTATGCTTTTAAAATACATAATTAACTTAAGAATAAATAATTCTAAAGAGCATTTTTAATGCCCTCTAATTGACCAAGAAACACATGAATTTCTAAATGTTGTTAAAAAGATTTTTTTTAAGTTAACTAAGATAATTGAGAAAATCAATTTAAGACAAGTTGTGCAATGTTTTCAGGTTTCGAAAAATATTTTTAATAGATTAAATTGTCGGCTTGAATACATTATTATTAGGATTCAAGTCAGAGAAGAAAAAATAAATTTATTAAGAAAGAGATTAAAACTCTTACAAAGTATATTGTACAATGTCATGCATGATATAAAAAAAAACTAATGTTTGATTGTAAAAATCAGGTTTGGCTTAATTCAGTTTTTAAAACAATTGGTTTAGTGGCCGTATTCTCATCTCTCCGTTAAGCTTAACGGAGCTTTTGTCAAAAAGTTCTTTTTAACTACATAAATAAAAAAAATTATTAACAATTTTTTTTTTTAATAAATTTGTTTTATTTTAGTCTTAGTTTTATTTAAACAAATTCAAATAAAGTTTTTGTCATTTCTTAACTTAGAAATGTTGCAATGACGATTGATAGCAAATATATCTTTGATTCAGAAACGGAATCTGTTGAAAAAATATTGTTATTGGCACAAAGAACAGAATTTAATAAACGTGACTTAAATTTAGTCAAATTTTTTGATGTTGTTACAAAGAGACCCGAATCGTTATTGCTTTGTACTCAGCTAAACACGTTGCAAGAGAAAATGACGTCTGAAGAAACTTTTGCATAATTCTTGGATAACAAACTTTCAAAAAGTGTTTATGAAAATATTCACAAAAAAGCACCATGCCAATTTACATTTTATCGAGTAATTTCCGAAATAAAAAACATTCATGAAGTTAATGAAAAAAGGCAAAAGTTAAACTACAGAATCTAAGGGATCACACATCCAAGAGGCTGAGGTAAAATTACAGGAAAAGAAAACTTTAAAACATTAGAATAATAAAAAAAAGATTTTGATAAATTAGTACTACTCAGTAGGTGGGGAACGGACGGAACATCAAGTCAATCAAAATACCATCAACGTTTTTAAAATTCTAATAATCTTTAAGATTCGGATCTATTAGTCACAGCAACATTACCTCTTCGACTATATGCACAATCAGCTTCAAACAATACTTTATAGAATATATGGTCTTAAAGTGTTTATGTTTATTATGCTAAATTATGCTAGAGTATATAAAGGAAAAAAAAGAAGTGGTAACAAAAATTAAAGAGGAAGATGAAAAAAAAGGTCTTAATTTACATCCTGTTAAAGTTTACCTTCCAGGATATAAGTATATTTTAATCAACTATAGTTTTGTCTTTTCAATTCGATGGAAATCTAAAACTTTTTTTCTCAATAAATACTTTATTGAGAAATAAAAATTATTTGTGATAGGATGTTTGAATGATATGGTTTGAGAGTTGATGAACCAAGAGCTAGTGGATCAGGAATAAGTAATACCGGAAATTTATGCCGACGAGTTTGCAATAATACAAATAAGAAGCTTTTAGAGACATGCGATTTGTTCAAGTTCCCAACTTCCGTTCACAAAGTATTAACACATCGTCAGCCGAGAATAAAGAGGCTGTATGTCCATTTTTTATGTTTCCGAGAAAATCAAGTTTTAAAATTTAATTTGTAAAGACTTACGCCCAAAATATCCGATTAAATTTTTTAATATTTTCAAAAGTTGAACCATTCTTGAGACTAGATTTCGGACTTATACCCCACTGATTGTTAAATATTTATTGATAATAAACAAAAAAAAAGAAAATGTAGACATACGGCCTTTTGGTTCTCGGCTGACGACATGCTGGGAAAATCATTATCAATTCACCAGTTCATTATCAATTTACCAGTTAACAATCCAACTTGGTTTAGTAGGAGAGGAAGCAGGTAAAGCTTGACACAGAATTTATAAAAATTTGATTGTGAACGTTTTATGCAAGGAAAAATAGTAGAGAAAAATAGTAGACAAACTTATTTCACATTTTCATTTGAAGTATACATACTTCTAATAAAACATTCCCTAATTAGTTCAATCTATAATAAAATATTAAAAATATTGCAGAGATTTGGTTCAAATCATTATAACTTGGAAGCAAGATTATATCAAAAGTTTATTTATTAGTCTTTTTTTTACTATAAGTTTTATTATCATTATTTATTATTAATTGAGGATAAAAACGAAAGACTTTATTTCTCGTTCAATAATCTGTTAAAGTTCTAAAGGTATAAGTGTAGTATATAGTGTATAATAAAGTTTTCACCCTCCCAAAAATGAGGATGTTATAAACTTTAGATGATCATATCTTTCAGAGAATAAAAGATTGTTCCATGAAATTTAATACCTGTCAATGAATATAACTTTAGTACAAGATAGCAGCTAAATTCTTTTTTTGGACTTATTGCCCTCATTTTTGTGAGGAAGGTGGCCAACTTTTTAGATTATTTTTGATCCCGGGTTTCAATCACCGCAATTTTTTTGGAAACATTATATTTTTACTTAAGCATGAACATAACAAGTTCGGAGCTTTTGAAAATTATTTATTATTTAAACAATACCCTAAAGTATCACATATAAAAAATCCAGCGCTTATGTGGATTCACCCCTCCCCTTCCCCACCATACTGTGCCTATGAGCTGGTAAAACAAAAAAATAAAAAGTATTACCTATAATCTCTATTTTTACTCAATTTAGGCTTAATATCCACATAAATGCAGCGATTATATTTTCGGCCACCTATTTCAATGGAATGTTTTTACAGCGCAGTAGTGGGTTTCATTTTGACATATCGGACCATAGGTAAAGATTTTGTGGGCCTCGTTTAGGCATATGAAAACAAAAGATTATATATATATATATATATATGTATATATATATTTATAAATATATATATATATATATATATATATATATATATATATATATATATATATATATATATATATATATATATATATATATATATATATATATATATATGTATATTTATATATATATATATATATATATATATATTTATATATATAAATATATATATATATGTATATATATATATAAATATATATATATATATATATATATATATATATACATATATATACAATCTTTTGTTTTCATATGCCTAAACGAGGCATATGAAAACAAAAGTTTTTATTATATATATAATTAAAAAGTTTCAGTATGTTTTTTCCCGTATATACATACATATATATATATATATATATATATATATATATATATATATATATATATATATATATATATATATATATATATATATATATATATATATATATATATATACATATATATATATATATATATATATATATATATATATATATATGTATATATATGTATATATATATATATATATATATATATATATATATATATATATATATATATATATATATATATATATATATATATATATATATATATAAAATGGTTTTTGATTCAGCTTTTTGAACAATAAAACTCTAAAATTTTGGCCTCATCTGCCCCAAACGTCAGAGCAACAAGTTGATAAAATATCTTTTTTTACAGTTCTCAACTCTCAAATAAACTCATGTCTAAAAAATTTCATTAGTCAGCTTTTATTAACAGCTTTTATTTTTAACAAAAGAAAAGATTAAACCAGATTAACAAAGAATAACTACTACCGCCTGGGAAGGTTAGGACATGCGAGGCTTAGAAAGCAAAAAAGCATTTTTGATATATTATCATATATATATATATATATATATATATATATATATATATATATATATATATATATATATATATATATATATATATATATATATATATATATATATATATATATATATATATATATATATATATATATATATATATATATATATATATATTTATATATATATAAATATATAAATTGTTTAGAATTTTGTTTATATATAAATATATAAACAAAATTCTAAAGAAATATAATTCGAAATGATGCAAATAACGCGTACTCACGCGTTAAGTAGCAACAAAAGTTTACGTATAAAAAAAGTTCACGTTTCACCATAAGACAATATAACATAAAAAATTGAATATAAAAAAGTATTTAAAAGTAGCTGTTTAAACGTACGTATTTAATATTTCCTTTCCACATTTAAAAATTTGTTTCTCAATTAAATTTTAGGCGCATCTGATTTGTAAGCGCCGATAAATTCTTTTCATAGAATGAATGTATTTTTGAAATGTACAATTCTACTTCAAAAGAACAAAGGCTTTTCAAGTAGAATTAATTCAGAAGTAGAATGAGATTTTTAATAAAGTTCATAAAATTTAAAAATTAAAGCGGATTATTTGGTTGCAAGAGCTAAATGCTCTTTCCACAAGCAAAAAAAGGAACATTCCTAACATTTCGGGCTGATCAACTAATAAACCTTCTACTATAAATGTGCATAACAAAAATCTTCCGACTTCAAATTTGATGTTTGATAAAAAAGATACCGATATTGTTAATGATGAATTAGAAACTGAATCTAGTACTGACGGCTCAGAAATATAGAATAGCCCCAGCCCAACTGCAATTGCAGACACAGAATGAAATTCTAAGTTCTGATTTAGTCGGTTTGTTCAAGCAACAAAAACGTGAAATGCTTTTCATTTAAATAAAATGCTGAATTGAAAGGAAAAAAAAAAAAGAAAAAAGACAATTTAGAACAGTAGTTAAATATTTATGAACATTTATTCAAGAGGAGGGGGGTCATCACTTTGTGATGTAATATTCTAGGGGAGTCTAAATTTTTGTGATGACTTGTGACGAGGGGAAGGAAGGGGGTCAAGAATTGCAATTAACTATTAGACGTTGTTTATGGATGGCCCCTTTCCTAATTTGGTTCTTCTAATCTCGAAAATCAATTCAAAGAGAGTTTTTTTTAAAATTGAAATAAACTCTCTTTGATTAGCCTTGTTTTTAGTTGTTATTCTATATTTTATTTTTACGCAAATCTGAATACTTCTTTTACATCTTCATTATGTTCATGATTATATTTTTATCTGACATTACTTGAATTCCTGCTTTATTTTCAAAGAATTTATTTTCAACCTCTTGCATATAATAAATTTTTCATTTTTTGCTTTTCAAGAGCAAGTTGCCTAGTTTATTTTAAACACCTTTGTTACCTGTTACTACTACCTTTAGTTAGTAACAGATACCAAATATGTTTAAATACCGGCTAAACTACTTCAAATTAAGGGTGTCTGGCAAAAGGCCAGACACTATTACTATTCGAAAAATTGTAACTGGACTTACGTTTTAATATAAAAGTTGAAATTTCAACTGGTTACTTGGGTAGCTATTAAAATATACTTCCTTAAACTAACTCTAATCCCTAACAAGAACAAGCACAAAATTCAGCAATATTGTTTGTTTTATATCTAAAAAAGTGAGTTTCCACTCATCCGTTTTTCTCTACGTACGGGATAGGAAAAGAAAAAATAATCACATGAGCTCGCGTAGTTTTACTTTGGAAAATTAAAACTTATAATACGTATGCCCAGGGGATTATTTTTCCCTTCCCGTTGCTGTGAAAAAGCGGATGAGTAGAAGCTTACCGTTAGAGAAAAAACTTTAGTTACGTAACTTTAAATAACTTCTTTTTGATTGCTTCAAAAAGTTTCAAACAACTTTAACCTTAACAATTGTAAAGGAAAATATATCAAAAAAAATTTAGAAAATAAAACAGAAAAATAGTTTAAAAACTTAAAAGATACTGCCTGTGAAAACCAAAACTCTCAGTAGGCTCGAACTGGCAAGGGGACCTAAAAAAAAAGGTCCTTCATATATAATATAGGGAAATTTTTATATATAAGACGGCCTTGCATCTATGTGTCCCCTCTGGGCCCCTAAATGCCAGTCCGACCCTGACCTTCAGTCAATGTACAAACATTCCAATGAAACGAAACAAAAACAAAACGAAATGATACTTTTCATTTACTTGCTTAAATGATTTATATACTAATCGAGAATATAAAATCGCAATAACAGAGCTAATCGAGACAAGTTCTCCTCGTACCGAAGTACTACTCAAACGTTGAGTAGGCGGAGGCGGGTTTTGAACCTCCAATCCTTCTGCTGCGGCTAATAATTAATTCGAAATTTTTAACAACGCTTAAACCAACTGAGCTATCCCGGCACAAATGCGGCAATATTTGTTTCTGCATATGAATGTGTCTTTAAATATATATAAAGTAGTACAATAATTAATTTAAAATTATATATAAAAGTATTAACTTACGGGTCTTGGTAAATTTATTCCACACCGACCTTTTCTAAACTTATTCCTTACTTTATAGATTTTTTTAGAAAGCGGCAGAAAAATTAACTATACTTATGTTTACTTTTTAAAGCTATGAAAATAAAAATTTAATTAAGATTAAAAAGCTTCAAACGTTTCGGTAGCCGTTGCGTTATTTATCAACGGATCGGATATTAGTACCTGTCTAAATAATATTTAGAATACCCTCTTGAAATGTGTTAATTATTACCATCGGTTTAAAAAAATTGTAAAAACATGAGATGACGGATTTACCATGACCCTTACATTCGTCATGATAAGTCTACTCCATTCCAACCATTTTAACAATTTCGCTTTATTTCAATAAATTTTTAAAAAGAGCAAAATATAAAAATTTTATTTTTGAGTTAATGATTTATGCTCAATACTTTTAATTTCTATAAAAAATAGAATAAAAAAAAAATGGTGAGAGATCTAATTATTTATTTTTTAATAAGTTTCTAATAATTTTTTTCAGATTATCCACAGCTTATTAGGACTCTTGGACTGTTATTTTTGAAGAAAGTTAAATTTTGCATGTAAAATATTTTTTCTATAAGAAAGAAAGTTTTCTCTTTAATGCGTGATAAACGCGCAGCTTAACTAACTACTAAAGCACATTAATAACGTATCTCTATCATGACATGCGCAAAAATTTTCCCACGGTGTTTTTCTATTTTTAATAATTTATAAAAACTTTTTAAAAAATTTACTCCCTTTCGTTTGTTATAGCATGCAATATCTTTATATATGCTATCCGTAAAATATCCAAAAGACTTTTAAAATGTTTTACTTTTAATTCTGGAAAATTAGACAAGAATAAAAAAAAAAATTAAGTGAGTAAGCGAAAGTAGCAAACGAGGCACTTCAACTACTTTGGCATGCATTATCATTTGACAAAACTGTTCAATAAACCAAAGTCTTTTTTAATTTAATAAAACGGCATATAATTCTATAAATCAAAATAAGGAAATATTGCCGCAATCAAATTTTCAAGTTAAAGTAAATTTGTTAAATTTGATTTAATTTCCATGTATTGTGGTTTATCCTCTACCGGCTAGTTGCCATACAGAGGCCACATTACCAAGGTCCGCTAAGACAAGTTCGGCTCCCCAAGGAGTGTCATAACCCGCTTTACGGACCAAGAGTAAGTGAATTTGGGAAGAACGAAGATATTTTAGAGTGAAAGACAGCAGTAGTCGAGTTAAAAAGATAGCATAGAAAAAGCGGACAGGATTGCACACAATGTTACTATACGTAAATACTATAATGTAAATACGTTACTATACACATAATTGGCTTAAGCCAATTATGTGTATAGTAACGTATTGCATTATATTTAACATAATCATAATATATATCAAACACATTAACGTATTGCATTATATTTAACATAATCATAATATATATCAACACATTGTAAGGGCTTTGTGATAAGATCATTACGATCTTCTTGAAGTCCGGCCTGTACTATTTAATTATGAATTTCACTAGATATTTTGACTCACGAGACTTGTAAATATTACAACTTTTAATTTACGAAACTTGGTAATGTTATATGTACAGCATATGAATACAAAAAAAAAAAAAAAAAGCCAAATAATGTATGCAATGTATGCAATATATATATATATATATATATATATATATATATATATATATATATATATATATATATATATATATATATATATATATATATATATATATATATATATATATATATATATATATATATATATATATATATATATATATATATATATATATATATATAGTAATAGATATAATAGTAGTATATGAGTGGCAAATATAGGCAACTAATTTAATTAATAGGCAACTATCAATTGAACTGTCAAGCATTCGTTTAAATTCGTTAGTCGATGAACAGTTAACTGTTGCATTGAGTGCATTCCAATGCTTAGCAAAATGATTACTAAAAAATAATATCGTGGATCGCAATTTCGATTAAATTTGCGTACAAACTGTTCTCGTTGAGCACATCAAGCTGGACGTATAATCGGTTTATTGTGCCAATTAATTATGGTAAGACCTTTTCAATCTTTATTACTTGATAAATTATAATTAAATTTTAGTACCAAATGGCCTTGACTAGCTAATCCAAGTGGTGGTAAATTTACTATGTGTTTGAAATCACCACATATGGGTATACCGGTATATATTTTTCTGTTTAACTCTATTTTTGCTATTTGTATACATAAAATTTTTTCATCGTCAACTTGGTTTGACATTTCAACGTTAGTGTTGTTTGATTTTTTGGCATTATAAATAACTTTTGATTTTAACAGTGGACGATAAATACAGCTAAGCTTAATAGTTTCGTTTCCATACTTGATAAAGCACCAAATTTGTTCAGATTTTGTAACATTCATTAAAGAGTTTTTTATTTTGAATGATGATATATTGTCATAAACATATATTGCTATTTACCACCGCCATTAATTCTGTTTGAAATATTGTCATTTCTGTTAAATTTGTGTAAATAATAATTTTCAATATTCACTTAAGAACCTTCTTTAAACCAAGTTTCAGTAATAAATATAATATGAGGTCCATTTCTGATTCCGTAGTAGAAACTTTTTCCATTTTTCTCACCAAAGCGAAGCCTCCCTTCAGAACCATTTACTACATTAAGACGTTCTTTATCTTTATTATTTCTTTCTTCTTTTAGTGTACCTTCAAATTCTCGCTCAGTTGGTATCTTGTCCTTGTTTAAATATACTTTATTGTACTTTTTGAAACTTTTTCGATTTTTCGCATTTAGAAGGACACATTTTTTAGTTTCTTCATCAAGTAATTCTACCACAGCCAAATCACTAGATGACAAAAATGGCATTATATTGACATTTTTTTTAATCGTGTATTATGCCTAATTTTATCATGATCAACACCTAATATTAAAAAAATTCTTTTCAATTATTATAAGATCCCTTACATCCTTTTTTAGTTCATAGCTCCATTCGTCTAATATTTTAATGGAAACAGTTACATTTAGCCGATCAGGATCAACAGAAGGATTGTTAACCATGTTTTTTGTTTTGTAACAGCACACTGAATCAGCACATTTCACACTGCACCTAACAGCACACTGAATACCAATGATTGATGTGAAGTAGTCTTTGGTAACCTAAACACCAGCGGATTACCTTCTGTTTGTTTATTTTTAACTTAATAACACAATTACTTAATACACATTATAGGGATTAAAAAGTTTCAGTATGTTTTTTTCCGTATATACATACATATATGTATATATATATATATATATATATATATATATATATATATATATATATATATATATATATATATATATATATATATATATATATATGTATATATATATATATATATATATATATATATATATATATATATATATATATATATATATATATATATATATATATATATATATAAAGATAATTTTGACATTTTAGGCTAATTTGAGAGTATTATATTTTTCTGACATATTTGGTAGAAAAATCGTAAAAAGACAACGTCTCCTAGATGTTGTTTGCTTTTTGTTGAAATTAAATTAAAGACTTTAAGAGTTTTCAGTGATCTGTCTCCTAAGGATTGTAGATTTAAGTCCTCCTAAGGATTGTAGATTTAAAAGGCAATACTTTTATTTATGTTATTGGTACTTAAAAATGAAGAAAATAGTCCGATAAGTTGGTCTAAATTATACCTATATGTAAATACGGTTTTTATAAAAATTTTATTTATATCCAATTATTACAATAACTAAGGGCGTTCAAGTAATGAAAAAAAATTGTTTATAATTAATTATTATAACAACTAAGAGTGTTCAAGTTATGGAAAAAAGGTACTTAAGTAATTTTAAGTAATTTTGTTAAAATAACATAAGTAACTCAAGTAATTTTAAATAAGTCAGTTGTTTTCCAAACAATGAAACAAATATAGGTATAAAAAATCATAACCTAACTAAAATTTCAAATTAGAACGTTGAAAACTTAAAATTTCTATCAATTTATTACTCAAACTTGTAATAATAAAAAAAAGGCTAGAGCACTAAAGCATCTTTCTGTAACAATTGATGATGCTGATAAAAACTTTAAAGTACAGTACAATTAGTAAAGTTCTTTAGTCTTATTCTTTTTTTGTAAAGATTCTTTAGATTCAACATTGGTGGCTTTGCCTTCAACTGCTGATGCCTTGATGCTGATGCCAACTGCTGATGCCTGATGGATCTTTAAGATTATAAGAAAGACTTAAATACGTATCTTCTGCTATAATTTCTTGCAATTTATAAATTATATATTTTTTTGATAGCCTAAACTATAATCTTTATTTGGAAAATATGGTAAAACAAAACAAAAAAATAATTAAAATTTAGACTAAAGGTTATAATACTTTAATTTTAGAGTTCAAAATTGAAAATCGGACAACTTTCATGCAGATTTTTATAAAATATCAATTTTCTCTTGATTTAGTTCAGAAAAAAAATTACTTGATTTTACTTAAGTAATAAAAATTTACTCAAGTACTTGATTTGTTTAAACAATTACTTAAGTCCTTGAGTTACTTGAAACAGCCCTAATAATAACAGTAGAGTAGAGGAGATTCATTTGTATATCAAGTAGAGTAGAGAAGAGTTATTTGTTGGTCTTATTGGTCCCAAACAAATGAATATGTTTTCTCGAAATAGTTATTTTGTTTACTTTTTTGTTTATTACTTTCTAATATTGATTTTTAATATTTTTTTGATTTTTGTAATTTAGGGGCATCCATAAAGTACGTGCGCAGTAAAATCACTGATTTAGAACAACCCCTACTCCCTTGTACAAACCTGTACGAGGACCCCCTCCTCCGCGTTCGTACGCTTTATTGTTTTTTTCAAAATTAACTCGATAGTTCTGGCTGAGAACTAAGAGGCTCGAGGTTAAATGGCTCGAGGTTAAATCTTAAATTAGACCTAACTGTTACTCAGAATTAATAAAATATGTTTTGACAATCAATTATCGTTGTGTTAAAACCATTTTGTTCTGATTGTTAAATGCAAAAAATACGTTAATTAAAATTGAAAGCATATCTAAAATGTAGGTTGTCATTCAGTTATTTTATTATTATTTAGAGACAATTATTATGAATATAAAAAGTTATTGTAAAATATTTGTTTGTTTTTCATTTTTACCGTTTGATGCAAAATCAATACGGAACTTTTTAGTGTTCGCAATAAATAGTTCAAATTGTTTATTGCTTGTTAGAAACAACAAAATTTAGTTTTGAGATGTTTGGTTTTTAAACCAGCATACCGCAAAATGACCGCAAGTATTAGAAAAATTAAGCTCTAAATTTTTTATCAAGCCACTTGATAAGCCATGATTTGGAGAGTTTATTCAAATTTCACGACAAAACGTTATTTTGACATAATAATCAGTAAAAAGTATTTATCATCTTATCAGTTATTTGTTATTCAAGTAAATTGAATGAATAAGGTATTGTAAAATATAATCTGAAAATTCATACGGCTGATAACAAAAACATACTTCAGATATATCCAAAAAAAAGGAAAGAATAATGAAGTTAGTTTTTTTAGTAATTTTATTTTTAGTTGTTGAATGTATATCAACAGACAAAATGAAAACAAAATCTCGCACTGGTATGTCACCTATATGCAAAACGACGTTAAAACAACATTGCGAAAAAATATGTTTTGGAAAGTGTCGAAATATTTGCAAATTTATAACTGTAAAAGAATGTGGTAAATGATCGATTCAGATGGCGCAAATGGCCCCATTTTAGTACATAAAGATTTATTTTTGAACAGATTTTTGTTTGCTCCAGGACTAAAAATTACTCACTTAAGTACTTGATACAACAACATTTTTTAAAAGTTTAATATTAGATATAAACATTTTTTTTAAGGTTTACTATATGATAAAAACGTTTTGTTAATTTGACTCTTTCTATTTGAATATTTTTATTTAAAAAATTTGTTTAGTTAAATAAAGCGTTTAAAAATACTCTTAGCAAATAATGATTTATTAATAAAACAAAGTAACCCAATCAGCAATTTAATATCATAATTATATAATGATTTTATTTTATTTTTATTTATTTTAAAAATTTATTTAACGTTGATAAGTTACAATAGTTTAGTTTTCATAAACTAATTAAAATCAACACATATAACTTTATGGACACACTCACCAAAACAAATATCTTTATTAATTTAATGAATAGTTAAAAAAGGCATGTAAATACAAAAAAACAATAATAATTTGCCTGCACAAAATCAAAATTACAATGTTTTAATTCGTAATTAAAATTACATTTAGCATTATTAAAATTACAATTAGCAAATAAACAATAAAATAAAAAAAATAAAAAAAATAAACATTATTTTTACTAGAAATATGATATCATAACATTTCATTTTGATATCATACTGATCTCGTAAGCATATCTTACGAGATCAGAATGATATCAAAATGAAATTATACAATTATGCGAACTTGAATTGAAATTAAACATTATTGAAATTAAACAACATATATCAAAAATGATTTCATCTTGTACTGAAAATGTAATATTATACTCTGAGAAGGTTAAGATGTAACTAAGTATCAATTTGTACTCTGAGGAGGTTATGATATAACTAAGTATCAATTTAAAATCACACAATGATATCATCTTGAACGCAAATTTTTATATCACACTATGACATTCTAACTGAGAAAAATATTGTTTTTATCTTTTTTATGCAGTATTTAACTTATACCTACATTTATTGACACATATATATTGTAATTATAATTACAAAATTACAATAAATATATATTTATTCAAATATAATAAACTTATTATATATGAAAAAATATATTTCAGTAAATGTTATAATTAATATAAGAAAACTTGATTAAAATGTTGTGTGCAAAAATGTTGTTATTTCATATTAATCTAATTATAATATATTATTCATTGAAAAAAAAAGAAATTACAATCATAGCATAATATTAAGTACATTACAATTTTAATCTACTAATAATTTATATGCAATGTTTGCCAAAAATATATTCATATCGTATATTAGAATTTCACAATGCATTGTAATGGCAAAAAAAATTTGAGAGAAAAAATAAATGATATTTTATAGGGTATAATAAATGATATTTTATAGGGAAAGAGTACGTCATGTTTTGCTTTAACAAAATGAATTTGCATATAAATAAGAAAACTTTTCTAGTTTAAAAGCGTTTTTTTATCAATTAGGGCCTCTACTTTGTTAATGTAATGAATCATAATAAATTCTAAAGTTATTTTTGCATAGAACTTGATTTTTTCGTCATAAGGTCATGAGGGGTGAAATTGTCAATTACGGGGCAAATTTATCAGTACAACTAAACTTATTTAAAAATACGTCACTTGGGCGATAGACGAAATTCCTTACTATTGTTAATGACAGCCTACCTAGGAGGAAAAAAACTTTGATGTAAAGCATTATTTTTGAAGTAATAGTAGGATGATTTCCTTAATCTAGAATAGTAAACCTCTAAGTGATGTAGATAGAGTTACTGATAGCTCCAAAACACCCTTCACATGTCCACTGACTTCAACTGTTTTGGGGGAAGCAAACTTCGTTTGCTTTTCCCAAAACAGCTGCACAAACAAAATAAAAGTCTTTACTAGTGTTATTTTTTTAAATAAAACCACTATATGAACTTGGGTAATCGGAATCAGCTGAAAAATAAGTCTTCTTTGTTTTTGTTTTGACTGATTTATCTTTTTTTTGATTTCTGTTTAACACTGACCACATATTTTATTGGAGCCTTTTTAGAAAGAGACTCCTTTATAAACTTAACATTATCTAATGATGTAATAAGAGCATTATGTCGTTTTGAGTAGCTTTGCTTTTTTTCCGAAGAAAGTACGAAATAAAAATATTTTTTTCCCATCCACTTTTGTACGAAACTCATTAAAATGATGTTTTCATGTTCCATTTATAATTTAAAATTCAAAAAATTTAAAAGCTAGCTGTGAACTAATGTATTCTGAAAAGCTTATTTCTTATAGATAAAATCTAAAGCTTCGATGTGCAAACGGCGCTCTGTAGTTTAAAAATTTGTGTGATCAAAGAAATTATCTTAAATATTATATTTTCATAACGACGAAGTTGCCCCTCATTTGAGCATGTGCTAACAATCATAACGTGACAATTCCAAAAGAAAAAGCATAGCAACTTAAATATTCATTTTAAAAATACTGGCATCGATCTATCAAAAAAAATATGCTTTGTGGTCAAAACATTGCGTATTTTGAATATTTTTCGACGTAGGCATTAAAGCAGAAAAATATTTTTTCAACTTCAATCTTTACTTGCAATATTTAAAGAATAATCGAAGGAAAATTTATAAAACCTTTATTTAATAAAATTTTACAAATACAAGTTGAAAAAGCTTTTGAATAAACCTAGAAAATAGATTTTTTAGATTTTACCCAGTAAACACAAGACGCATTTTAGACACTTATAGACGACTAAAACTAGTCTAGGTAAAAACGCACTTTAGTAGACGTTTTGAAGACATCTTTTAGACGTCTTATATGAATGCGTATTTAAAATGACGTTCAAAAGGCGTCTTTTTAAAAGATAAAAAGACGTCTAGAAGACGTCAATTTTGAAGACATCTTCTAGACGTCTTTTATAAAGAAGTTTTTAAAATGACGTCTTTTTAAAGTTTAAAAAGACGTTTAAAAGACGCATAATAAATAGTCTAAAAGACGCATTAAAAGACGTCTAGATCAAGGCTAAAAGACGTCTTTTTTGAGACCTGTTTATAAAAATGTCATTATGACTTCTTTTTGACGGCTTTGTCATTACGCGTTAAGTAGATGTCGTATATTCAAAGTAAAAACATAGTTTTTATTATTTTCAATAATTTGTTCAAGTTTTAAGTGTAAATTACTTTAAATTAAATTACTTTTTTACACAATTGCTAAAATTGTTGTCACAGGAATCACTAAAATAATTGCTATAATATTAATATATCTTTTTTTTATTAATAATTATTTTGCTTTTTTAATAGATAGTTGACTGATCATGATAATAAGTGAAAATGGCAAGAATAATATATAAAATAAATATCAGTATATTTATTTTATATATTATTCTTGCCATTTTCACTTATTATCATGATCAGTCAACTATCTATTAAAAAAGCAAAATAATTATTAATAAAAAAAAGATATATTAATATTATAGCAATTATTTTAGTGATTCCTGTGACAACAATTTTAGCAATTGTGTAAAAAAGTAATTTAATTTAAAGTAATTATTTAGTATATATTAGTTAAATAATTTAGTTTTTATACACCCACAAGCCGTATAATAAGTCAAGTATGGTGTAAAAAATTAGCTAACAACGTCTACGTTAAATTTTACAATAACTAAGGGTAAGTTATAAATGTTTTAAGTACTGTTTTGATATATAATTGTTATTGTTATTTATTATTTTCATCTTTGCATTATTAACCGTAGGTGGTGATAGCTATACTATTAAGATTGCTGGTTCCTACGTATAATTTGTATATACGAAAGTATAACAATATATGTCGTATAAAAACATTGAATATATACTACATACTACGCGAAAATGTTACGTCATGTACTTAAATTTATCCTAAAATAAACGTCTAAAATACGTCTAAAACGCGTTTTTATAAAGACGTCTTTATTTGGACGTCTTTTAGCCTTATGATCTTGACGTCTACAAGTGCGCTTTTTAATCCTCCTTAAAGACATCTTTAAAACGTCTTTTAAACGTCTTTGTGCTTACTGGGTATTATGTTTTTTGTCGAAAAAATGAAAAAGAAGTTACAATGATTAAGCAATCCAAATATGTAAATGCATGACTAGGGCAAAAACAAATTTATTCTTATAACAAACGGTTTGTCTTCCTTTACTGCTAACTTTACCGCAAAGTCCCTTAAAATTTAGTCTTATAAAAAAGTCCCTTAAAATAAAAATTTCAATAACAAAAATACAAAAACCTAACTTTGTTAAGTTACAAAACATTAAGCTATATTACAGTGTAATATATCCAAAAGTATATAAATAAATACAAATACAAATATGAAAGACTTTAAATATTATTTTTCTTGACTTATTTTAATTTTTAAAAAATTAAATAAAATATAAATAAACAAATAAATTAATTAAAACAATTGTGATTATTTCTAATCAAAAGCTAAAAATATAAATCATTGTCATTTATAAAAGGTTTTTCCTTAAGTACATATTTAAATTTTTTAAAAGAAGAAATAGTTTTTAGCTTATTATTCAAAAAGGTCTTCTATAATTTAGAATCTCCATTAGGTACCAGCAATTTTTAGGATAAAGTTACTTTAAGCGGGTCAAATACACTGAGGTATAATAACATCTGTCCAACAACCTCTGAAATTTCATCGATGTCTAATAAGTATATGATTACTACAGTGTAGTTACATTTTTTCAATTATTTAAGTATAACAACATTTGTGCAACTACATCTGGAGATTTTACGGATGCAGTTACATCTTTTCAATTATGTTAGTATAACTACAGAATTTTATGAAATTATTAAATTATAATTCATTATGTTAACCAGATGTAGTTACATCTGGAAAAAAAAATTAAATATAAATGCATTATTTTAACCAGAGATTTCAGATATGTTTTTTTTTTCAGATGTAGTAACATTTGGAGAAAAATTACCAGATAGAGTTACATCTTCCTGAAGATGTTGTTAGGAATCATTGAACTTCCAGATGATATTGGTCAGATGTTGTTAGACTTACTCAACCTTCACTATTTTATTGACACTATATTTTTAACTTTTTTAAACCATGTTGTGCGATAAAAATACCCTTTTTTTGCTAGCCTAAATTAAATGAGCGTTTTTAGAAAACGATGAGGGAAAACGAAGAATAATGAATGAAAAGGTTGCTGACCCATACCAAACCCTCAGTCGATGTAGCAGCACTCCACTGCGAGTCAGGCTATTTGTCAGTTGATGTATGTACTGGAGCCCCCGGCAGCAGGTTATTTGACGTTAGGTGAGTATGACATCATTATGCTCACCTAACTCAGCAGTATAAGATATAAAATGTATAGATGTATAATGTCTAGCAGGAGAGTGGAGTTGTAAAAAAAAAAGTAACGACTCCAAATCCAGTTATTGAAATTTTTTAAGTACAACTCCAACTAAAATTACGCGATAAGTTAAAAATTGTTTTTTTTTTTTTTACAATTTTATGAAAAGTTCTTTGAGGTTTAGTATGAACATAAGGTTAATTGAATGTTTTGTACATGCACGTGCAATGCAGAGAAGTTTTACAATTGGAGTCAGAGTCGCAATTTTGTTGAGCGACTCAGACTCCACTTAAAATGTTGCAATTCTGCAACTCCGACTCCACAGCCCTAGTGTCTAGTTATATATATGTATATATACATATATATATATGTTACATATAAATATATATATATATACGTTATATATATATACATATATATATATATATATATATATATATATATATATATATATATATATATGATATATATATATATATATATATATATATATATATATATATATATATACATTTAATATATGTATATAAATAAATATATATATATATATTTATTTATCTATAACATTTTATACCTAAATTATAAGTGATTTAGGTTGATAGGAGTTAAACATCAAAATAAAACATTAAAGTTTTGGAAAGTGATGTGAAACCATGTAAGGAGATGTTGGAACATGAAGTTATATACAACATTTAATAATAATGAAACAGAAAAGATAAAATTTTGAGCAGAATCGTATTCATTAGAAATTTATAAGCACAAAAGAAACATATATATTTTTAATTGTTTCGTTATGATTTGTTATTGTTTAAAAAAAAATTAATTTGTTAATGGTAGCTGATTTGAATATCTCAAAAGCAAAACAGCATGGAGAACAATTAACCATAATAATAATTTTAGCAATTGTTCGACAGAAAAAAACTGAAAACTTAGGTTCTTCTTATTAAACAACTTTTGTGTCTTTAAATTTACATTTATTAAATAAATTTATTTACAGAGCATGTTTTTTTAATTTGCGATGATTTTCTGAGAATATACATTCATTATTATTTGTTTTAATTTTTTAATCTTCAAGTTTAATAAAAACTTAGTTTATCAGTATTCTAAGAACATAAAAACTGGGAAAGAATCCGAATTAGAGACAAATGAACATAAAATTTATTCTTAAGCAGAAGAAAAGTTAAATAAAAATTTATTTCATAAGTTCATATTATTATATAAAAATAATTACAAAATAATCAACAATAAATTGAAATTAAATCACTTAAAAGTTAAACATTCTTCGTTCTTTTTTTTTAAATAGCTTTCCTTTAATAAAAGTATTTTTTCTTTTGTAGATGCATTTCTTTTTTCCAAGTCGACTAACTCTTTTTTAGAAATGAAATAATCTCTTTCAGCTTGTAACTTTAAAACTTCTTCCTTAAGTTTTAACTTCTCCTCTGAAATGTAACTCTCCATATCTACAGTTGACAGGTGTAGACCCGAAGTTCTTTTTTTCTTTGTTTCTGACGAAATAGATTGCACGCATATTTGCATACAGAAACCACACGAGCACGAATATGCTTATGTTGATAGGTCATCAAATCATTCAATCAATGTCCAAGCGGTGTGTGACAACAAAGGAAAGTTCATTGATGTTTTTGCAAAATGGCCTGGGAGCACACATGATGCAAGGATTTGAAGAGAGTCAAAACTTGGTAAGAAATTTATGGATGGAACTTTTAAAGGCTTACTTATTGGTGATTCCGGTTATCCGTGTTTTCGTTGGTTGCTGACGCCCTATTTAAATCCAACTACAGCATCTCAGCATAGATATAATATTTCTTTAAGAAAAACAAGAGTTATAATTGAACAAGTGTTTGGAAGGGGGAAAAGACGCTTACAATTGCTTCATGGTGAAATTCGAATGACCCCTGAAAGAACCTGTACCTTAGTTGCTGCGTGCGCAGTATTGCACAATTTAGCAATACAGTTAGATGACGGAGACATGGATGAAAATCCAATCGAAAATGATGAAAATGATAATGAAGATATAGTAGCTGAAAACAATTTCCAATTTCGTGATGATTTTGCTTTGCGACATTTTTGAACATATTTTATCTAAATAAATTTACTCATTTTCAAATTCCTTTTTTATAATAATGAATGGTTTATTAATTTTGTATTTGTTGTTAATCTGTGATAGAGCGATAGAGTTGTATAGAGTAACTTTATTTCATAGTTTTATCTAGCTCCAATTCAATTTTTGTGATGGTGTTTATATATTTTTTAACTCTAAAAATAGAAAAAGTTTAATTTAAAAATATAAAAAATTAGTACTTAGTACAAGTCTAAAACGGTTATTAGTCCTTAGTACAAGTCCTAAAACGGCTTATTACTTTAACTTGTTTAAATTAAGTTTAAAAAATTACGCAGCAAACATTTAAAAAAATCACGCTGTGATGTACCATCTAAACAATATTATGTACCAGTTGGCATCGTAACATTTGGATGCTATGTAAAAAACAGCACGAAAGTTAGCTAACGAAGCGGGCTAACGGAAGAAATTTAACTGACAAAATTAACGGAGCGGTTAATATACGGTGACTTAACGGAAGGACAAGAATACTATTTTTCTCCAGCCGTTTCGTAACGGCCCGTTAACAATTTTTTTCTTAACGGCCACTTGAACTCTTCGTTAATTTAACGGAGAGACGTGAATACGGCTGCAGAGCGGTAAACTATCGGTGTCGCCCCTCTAGGCTAACAGGTAAACTAAAAAAGTCCTTTATATCTAAAAGTTTCTTAAAAAAAAGGGCCTTTTTTTAGAAAAATTGGGCATGTTTGCTTTTTATTCATTTTTATTAACTACTCTGTGTCAAGTAGTAATGATGTTTTCCGGTGCGGCCCGCATGTCCTAGCTACGCCACTGAACAAACAGGAGATGTTTACTCGTAACGCTATTTTTTTTTTTTCAAACTTTGTGTTTTTTAGTCTGTTTTGAAAAAAAATTTAAGATTTATTTAAGCACATAGTCTACACTATACTATTTAAATATAAAGCAGGGTTCGAAAACCTGCTAATTGCTAGCAAAATTAGATATCAAATTTTCGATGTAAAGATGCGACTTTCCGATTTCATGCACAATTATAATATTGAAAATAAAATCATAGTAGGTATTTAAGAAAGTTTTTGATAAATTGTAAAATCTTCTGTATTAAAAGATTGCTACTCCTGGTTTACACAAATTATCAAATGCATTATTTTTTTATACTAGACTCTAATAGAAATAGATTACTTTCAGTTTGAAATTGGATTTGGTCTAAAGTTAAAGTAAGGTGGATTGGATATTCACTGATTGTGACTCAGCACTGCATATATATTCTATAATAAATATTTAATATTATCTAGGACTATGCCTGTAGACGGTCACATGGGTTCTCGCCTGATGGTTACTGCTTGGGTAGCATTATCAAATGCAACCCGTTTTCACAAATTACCCAAAAGCTACCGTTATCCATGCAAAAACAATATATATATATATATATATATATATATATATATATATATATATATATATATATATATATATATATATATATATATATATATATATATATATATATATATATATTCAGATGGTTTAATATATATATATATATATATATATATATATTTTTTAAGTTTGTAATTAATAATTGTAATGTAACGACTTAAAAATTTACGACAAAAGCTACGATTTCTTTATCATAGTAAGAGTTTCGGAAAATCGAAGAATAATCTCCGCCATCAAAGTTTTAATGTTTCTCTTTGTTCTTTCAATATATTCCAGTATTCTTCCAAGTATATTACACAACTAAAATGATTTTTCATTATTGACATATTAGCGACTACAATTTTTTCTTACCTTCGACCATGCACGGGAAAAAGTTTAAATCAGGAATGTTGCATGTAGCAATCACTTTTACTTCTATTCACTTTTTGTTCAGAGCAAGCTTTTTGTAATTTTAAATGGTTATACATATTTAAAAAATATTCATAACTTAAATTATTGAATAAAAATTTTTTTTTAAACATTTTACTTTTAAACACTTTTTCTCAAAGTTGTAAACTTCAATTTAATTTTTTTTTTAAATCTTTCCAATTGGGGGGTGGAGGTGGTCGGTGGTAGTATTAATTGTTAAAGTAATTTTGTAAGGAGAAGAAGGAGGGGGTATTTGAAAATTTGTTTATAAAGTTGTTGACTAGGGAAGAAGGGGGAGGTAAAAATTGCCAGAAAATTGTTAATGTAATCCCGTAAGTTCTTCTAATTATATAAATTTTATGTTAAACTTTTTTTACATGATCCAAACATGTTTATAAAAATGTAATATTTTCAAAGTACATTTTCAAAGTATCATTTTCTTGGCATGAATACTGTGGGATAGGGCGTAAATAAAACGACAAATTCCTATTGGCTGGATGACTTAACCTCAGAGATATGTTATTGAAAGTGAATTAACTTGGGCTAGTCTACCGTGTAAGAACCCTATATAAAACAACAAATTCCTATTCGCTAGAATTCTTGAGATTAAAACTGTGATGATAAAAGTGAAATAACCTAGGCGAGACCACTTTGTAAAGATCTTATATAAAACGACAAATTCCTATTGGCTAGATAACCTAATCTCAAAAAAGTGATGCTGAAATGTGAAATAATTTAGGCAAGACCACTTTCATTATGGCTAAACTTATATTGGCCAGACTTCCAAACCTGGAATCGTGATGCAAAATTTTCTTGGCGTGAATACTGTGGGATAGGGCATAAATAAAACGACAAATTCCTATTGGCTGGATGACTTAACCTCAGAGATATGTTATTGAAAGTGAATTAACTTGGGCGAGTCTACCGTGTAAGAACCCTATATAAAACAACAAATTCCTATTCGCTAGAATTCTTGAGTTTAAAACTGTGATGATAAAAGTGAAATAAGTTAGGCAAGACCATTTTGTAATGATCTTATATAAAACGACAGATTACTATTGGCCAATTTCTAGAACCTAAAATCATGGGGACAAGAAGGTGACATCTTTAATAAAACGACAAATTCCTGTTGGCTAGATAACCTGACCTCAAAAATATGATTTTGAAAGTTAAATAACTTAGAATAGACTACTTTGTTAAAATTCTAGATAAAACGACAAATTCCTATTGGCTAGATGACTTAACCTCAGAGATGTATTATTAAAGGTGTATTAACTTAGGCGAGACTACCGTATGGGAATCCTATATAAAACAACAAATTCTTATTGGCTAGATCACTTATGAATAAAACTGTGATAATAACTGTGGTAATAGAAGTGAAATAACTTAGGTAAGATCAACATGTAAAGGTCCGATATAAAACGACAAATTCCTATTGGCTAGAGAACCTAACCTCAGCAAAGTGATAATAAAAGTGAAATAATTAAGGCGAGACTGCTTTGCTAAAATTCTATATAAAACGACAGACTCATATTGGCTAGACTTTTAAACCTGAAATTGTGATCAAAAGCAAAAGTCTTGAGGCGAGAATACTGTGGATGAGTCGTAAATAAAATAACAAATTCCTAATTGCTAGATTACTTAATCTCAAACTCTACCCCAGTTTCAAATTACTCGTAAATCTAATTTTGTATATGTTAGTAATATAGTTTTATAATTTTATTAGTTAGTTCTTGCCTTTGCCAGTATAGATTTTTATTGTGTTCCTTTTTCATCTACTTAAACTGTAATTTTGCACTGGACATGTGTCCAATTTTGATAATCTGATGCTAACACTTAAACTTACTAATTTATTTTTCTTTATTTCCCTCAGGCTATTACGGCTCAAAGTGTTCCAACCAGTACACGGACCCTGTCCGTGCACAAAATTTAACAAAAATAAAGACAAAATTGCATCAAGATCCATTCTTGGACTCTTCTTGCTCTTCTGTGAAGGTGCTATCATAAGAAAAGGGAGCGCCTTAAATGCAAGCAAAGTTGCATCTTCTAAATAAAAATAAAAATAAATTAGGGAACAACTTGTATATACTTATAAACCTTTATAGGTAGATTATAAAAAACCTTCATTTGGATTAAAAGGGTATATTACATAAGGAACTAATAAATGAAATAAGATGAAAAAGAGAAACTTTGCACTTTTGCAGATTGGCACATAGCCAAGTTGCAGCAGCTTAGTACTTATGCAGATTGACAATTATGTTGTAAAAATTCTTATTTAAGTTATAAAGTTCTTATTTATTCATTCTCCCCACTTAGGGTAGTAGACATATATATACCTCCATTATATTAGTCTTCTGACAAAGTATTTTTGAACATTGAATCTCTTGCTAGTAACAAAATTTTTTGTTTGCGAGTGTTAAAGCCATCATGCAATGTAATATTACTTGATACCTCTTCAATAAAATGAAACTCTCTTTGAAATTCCCTCATTAGTTTCATATCTAGGAGGGCCCATGTTGCATGTTTCAGAAGTTACAAAAAGAGAATTTTTTTCTAAGTGTTTATCTTGTTTATATAATGCGTCAAGAAACTTGAGTGGCTCATTGCAATGTATAACACTACTTTTAAACTTACTCTTAAACAATAATAGAGTGGAATCTGCTCTAATGTCATTAAAAAATGATAAAGCAGCATAACCAATACATGTTTTTTTTTTATAAGCATATGAAATTTTTGAAACAGGCTCGGGTATGCTTAAGCAAAAAGTCAAAAGAGGCTCAAAAATATGCTTAAACTTAAGCATATTTCTAATAAAATATGCTTATTTCAATACTTTCTAAAAGTGCGCGCATTACTAAAGGTTATAAGAAAAATAAAAAGTTGACTTTTGTACAGTATAATAAAAAATAAAAAATATATACTATATACAAATGTTATCAATGAAATCAAAGATATGAACTTCGCATTCCTTCTCGTCCGGACCCATAAAGGTGTCATCTGGAAGAATTTCATTGGCATCTTCATTTATAGCATTATCTACCTCCACCGGTTGAATATCACTTTGATTTCCCTTGGGTTGATCACTGCCAGGATCAATGATGGATGGTGGGGGCACTTTGTAACTATCAAGGCCCTCTGGTTTAACAAGCGAATCTTCTGAGCAATCAGAAGTCATTAAACACCCAGTCATCTTCCAACATTTCTTCTTTTGCTTGTCATACTTAGAAGTGTTTAAAGCTTTCCATGCTTCCCCTGCCCAATGTGTAATCAAAATTTGTCTCTCTTTTGCAGTGTAGGGTATTTCATTACTGAACCATCTATCAGAATGATTATCTCTATCAAGCCATTTTTGATGTTTAATGGAAATAAGCCTTTTCAGAGTTGCAGCATATCCGGCATCAACTGGTTGCCAAAGGTCACTGGCACTTGGTAGACCGTACCAGAGAAGTCTTTTAGCAGCAGCCACAGCATCTTTAAAATCCTCCTGCATCTGTTCCTTCAAATTCTCTGACAAATGGAAGGAGTATTTTATCACACCAGTGCTTACAAACGTTTCAGTCTAACCAAGCATTTTGTTGCAAGTAAACGTGAATATCTTTGTGTCATGCTAACTTTTCGTGTTTTGAAATGCGTTTTCCTTGACCTCTAAAAATGAGGGCTAGCTTTGGTTGCTCTCCTTCTGGCCGAAACATAATTTGAAGGAAACATTGCTTTTTTTTTAATCCTGAGCCCGGTTAAGAGATCCATGTATTTTGTGTTGCACCTTGACCCTTGGGAACATACTCGTAAGTTTTATTACTATTTTTAACAGTATCTGAAAATAAGACTTAGAAATAAAATAAACATTTTGAATATGGTATTAAATAAACTACACATTAAGAGCGAGAAAGAAAAAAAAGAGAGAGAGAAAGAAAAAAAGAGAGAGAGAAAGAAAAAAAAGAGAGAGAGAAAGAAAAAAAAGAGAGAGAAAGAAAAAAAGAGAGAGAGAAATAAAACACTGCAGAGCGACTCTTAAACTTTATGTTATTCTGGTCAAGTATTGAGGTTTAGATTTTGCATTACAATGACTTCTTTACTTCATAAAGTCGTTGCACTGCAAAACATAAACTTCGATTTTTGTTGTTTTTGTAGGCTTAAATTTAGAAATATATATATTTAAAATTTTTAATTAAATAAAATTTGAATCTTTTAAATGGTTTATCGAGGCTCAGGAATATGCTTACATATGCTTATTTTTTTTCCAAATCTGAGCCTCCATATGCTTATAAACGTTATGCTTATAAAAAACAACAACATGTATCATCGCTCGAAATAACAGCCAATCAATGATCAGCAATGTTTGAAGAAATTTCAAAAAATTCAAGGAAAACCTATTTTTGTGAAATAATTACATTTGATTGGCAAGCTTTGAAAAACTATTTGAGCGCTGCAATATAGGAAACTAATGATTATGAAATTACTGTTAACAGAAACAATTACTTCAGGCATAATGTAATAAGGAACACTGCTGCTTGTTCACAATCTAGAAACTAACAAAGGATCAATATATTCTATTGTTTTTTCAGGATAAGTGTAAACTTGATAAGTAGAATTCTCTGGGAAACTAGGTAATGAATATTCTGAAAAATTAGGCAATAAATCGTTACGATTATCATTTAATGGATTACTATATATTTTGGCTCAGGATTTTTATCAAAGAAATCATTATCAATATTATGGTATTTTACATGTCATTTTACATGTCTAATTAGCGACATATAAGCTGTGCAGGTACATTTACAGCCATTCTGTAAACATTTATTTGGATAAACAATTATATTATGACGCCAATACTATTATGCCGTTGTAGATGATTTTGAAAAAAAATCAATAGTTTCGTAAAAGTACCACATATAGCAAATAAACATTTTTATAACTTTTATCAGAAAAAAAAAATATATATATATATATATATATATATATATATATATATATATATATATATATATATATATATATATATATATATACACAATATATACATATTATAGCACTATAAACCATAATTGCCATTGTGCATTTATTGCATATATTAATATAATTTTATTAGAGTGCTTTCATATGTATGATAAAATTATTTAATACATTATTTCAACATGCAACATGACTAAAAATCATAATCATAACTAATAAAAATCATTATTGAATGATATATCATGTAATAATGATTTTTATTAGTTATCTCAGCAAAAAAAAGATATGTACAAAATGTAAAGTATACCTTTATGGTATACATATATATCTAGTTGTTAACATATGATAACTAAAATAGTTGTTGTTAATATAACTAAAATGCTGCTATTTTAACTAAAATAACACTATTATCATATTTATTTAATAATATTTATGTATTAAATATTTTCTATTTTGTTATAACATAAAAAAATTAACTTTAACAACATTATTAATGTTGTGATAACATTTTTTATACAAAATGGAATATTGTTAACCTTAAACAATGATGTTAATGTCATTAACATTATTGTTTAACGTTAACAATATTATTTACAGTTATGTTAACAACATTACTTTTTTTTTTTAATTTTTTTTTTAAATTCACCTCCTTAAGGCCGAGAAGGCCACTACAGACGAGGAGGCTACTTATTTGTGGCTATAGCCCTCTCTCAACTCTATAAATCCGAAACACGAACCTTGACAAAAAAGGCCGCTGCGCGGAGAAACGAGTTGAGCGCGGTACTACCAGGGACGTGGTGGAGATCGAACTCAGAACCACTCGTTTATGAAGCGAGCGCTCTACCAATACACCACTACCGCATAAGTTGTGTTATGTTAACAGATTACCAGTTAACTGGTAATGTTATGTGATTTTATTTAAACCTATATTTTACACATTTTTTTTAGACTAAAGGAAAAAAAAAAAAAATCTTTTTGGAAAAAAAAATATATATATTTTTGCCCAACACTGTGCTTACAAGTTACAAGTTAGCGACCCAGAGGTAACCCACTGTTTCAGGGTGGTAGCCCTCTTATCAGAGAAATTGATGTTGGTGTATTGACGAGAGTTGATTTGGTTTGGTTTCACTCTTAAAATGCCACCAAAAAATTTAGACATAAATATGTTACTACAAGAAATGCAAGAAAAAATAAAGCAATTGGAAAAAAAACTAGACGAGAAAGATGTTTTGATAAAAAATCTTGAAGGAAGGGTAAATGAATTAGAAAATAAATTAGACCAAGATAAATCAAAAGATTTAAATAATTGGAGTGAAGTCCTAAAAAGAAAAGTTAAAACAAATCAAGGCCAAAATGATATTATAAACACGGTTCTACATGAGGAAAAAGAACGTAATAAAAGAAAAAATAATATTATTATTTTTGGTGTTAAGTTAGCAAATCATAATTATAAACATTAACAAGACAAAATGTGATGAAGATATGGTAAATGATATTTTTGACACAATAAATGCAGACAAGGATAAAATAAAAAAAGTCATTCGACTCAAAACAAGAGACACATCAAAAATACCACCAGTTATCATTGAGTTAGACAATGCGTCAGGCAAAATAAGTGTATTAAAAGCTGCATACATTAACAGAAACAAGATAAATTAAATCTATTTTAACTCAGATATGACAGAATCTGAAAGAGATCTCATTAAACAGCTACGTAGTGAAGTTAAATTGTTAAATGCTAGCCTAAATCAAAAAGATGAATACTACTACACTATAAGGAATTTTAAAATTGTGAAACTCATAAAAAAACCAAAGCAATAGCAATCCTCAATTAATTTGTATTGACCTGCAGTAATGGCTGTCCTTTCTACACATAATCCTGTATCTAATTATGTTAAATCAGAAGTATTATTATGCAAATCAATACCCAAATACCATCTATGTTGTAGATATACAAATGCGACTTCACTTAACAATAACTTCGATTTGTTTTTGTTACAAATAGCAGTGTATAATCCTGACATATTTATTGTAACTGAAACTTGGTTTAACTCATCAAGTGCCATAAATGTAAGCGGGTATAATGTTTTTTACAACAATCGATCTAAATCTAATTCAACCAAATCTCATGGCGGAGGTGTAGCTATTTATGTTAAAAATAAATACATTGCTTATACTCCATATGACCTAGCATCTGAAGAAATGACAGTTGAACAAGTCTGGTGTGTCATTAAAACAGAAAATGAGAATATCTTAATTGGTAGCATATATCGTCCACCAGATGCTACAGAATTGACAAATCAAAAAATAAGTAAAATAATAAATATAGCTAAAAAAAGTGTTGATTGCAACAAATATTTAGGTCTACTCTTAGCCGAAGACCTAAATTACCCAAATATAAAATGGAATGAGAATGATGAGAATATCCAAACGGTGTTAAATAATGATAGACAAGTACAAATTTTTTTAGACAATTTAAATGATAACTTTTTGACTCAAAACGTCACAAAACCAACCTTTAATTCAGGGACAATGTCAGAAGGCAATACCTTAGATGTGATTTTAACCGATGCACCAGAGCGTATTTCGATCATAGGCTATAATCCTCAGTTAAGCAATTTCAATAATGCACATCAGATATTGTATTGGAATTACATCTTAAAAAAACCAACAACATCAAAATCTTCCTATGGGAAATCAAAGTCAAGAAATTACAAATTCATTCCATAGTATAAGATGGTCACATATATTCTCTAATAAAAACGTTGATGAATGCTACAAAATTTTTGTAAATAAATATCAAGAATTATCTGACAGTTATATACCTAAAAAAGTGCATAAACACATAGCTTTAAAACCATATATTGACAAACAAATTAAGACTGAAATCAGACATATAACAACCTTATGGAACAAATTAATATCAAATAAATCCAAATTACCCATTTTGGTTCAGCAATACAAAATACAAAGTAAATTAGTTAAAAACATGGTGAGGTTAAAACGTATTGAATATGAAAAAAAAATCAGTGAAACATTAAAAAGAAATCCCAAGTTATTTTATAGTTATGTAAATTGTAACAAAAAAGTTAAAGGAGGTTTCAATGTCTAATGAATATAATAACATTGTAACAAATAGAGAATCTATAGCAAATATTTTAAACAATAGTTTCAATTCAGTTTGTGTTAACGAAGATAAACATAACATACCAAATATACTGCAGAAGACTGAAATTATTCTAGAAGTAGATATAAATAATAAAATAACTTGCCATACTATTAAAAAAAAATTTTAAAAATTAGATGTTTACAAAGCTATCGGAGTAGATGGGATAACCCCATATGTTTTAAATAAATGTCACAATTCTTCTATCCCATGTTAAGTTTTGGAATCACTCATTAGAGATAAAATTATGGATTATCTAATAAATAGCAGCTTATTAAATGAAATGCATGGGTTCAGAAAAAATAAAAGCTGCACAATAAACCTATTGGAAACTCTTGATATCATAACAGATGCACTAGAAAATGGCCAATCAGTTGATATGTTGTATCTAGACTTTGAAAAGGCTTTTTATAAAGTACCACACTCGCGTTTAATCACTAAACTTCAATCATATGGTATTGTGAGAAATTACCTGGGTTGGATAGAGAACCTTTTAACTAACAGAAAACAGAGAGTGGTCTTTGGCGACACTGTCTCAGATTGGCTACCAGTTATTAGTGGTGTACCACTAATAACTGGTATTAGTTATTAGTGGTGTACCACAGGGGTCAGTTTTAAGACCACTGCTGTTTTTGATTTTTATTAACGATTTGCCAGATCAAGTCAAAAACCCTATTAAACTTTACGCTGATGATAGTAAAATAATAAATATTATAAAAAATCCTAATGATTCAATAAGCCTTCAAAATGATATAAATATATGGTACCTAACATTCTGTTTGCTTTGCTGGTTGATTCAGCAACCAGCAAAGCAAACAGAATGTTAGGTACCATAAAGAGAAGCTTTAAATATTTAGATGTAAACATGGTAAAAATGCTCTATACAACGTTCATAGGTCCACATCTTGAGTTTGCGGTCCAGGCATGGTCTCCATTTTTAAAACAAGACATTGACAAGATTGAGAAAATCCAAAAAAGAGCAACCAAACTAGCACCTACAATTAGGAAATTATCATTTGAGGCTAGGTTGAATATTATGCAATTAACGTCACTGGAAGAACATAGACTACGTGGAGATCTGATTCAACAATATAAAATTCAGCATGGCCACGATATAATAAATTGGGTTGCTAACGATTGTGGAAATGCATTGGAGGAGGGTCCATGTCTGCGACAACACAAATTCAAAATGAGGAAGCCTTTTAGCAGAAATACCTTCAGGTATCATTTTTTCCAAAATCGAGTTGTAAATGCGTGGAACAGCTTACTATCTGAAATAATAGAAGCTACTTCAATAAATAATATAAATGTTATTATTTTATATAATTCATGTTATTATGTTATAATTTTTATAACTTCATAATAATGTTGTTAACGTAACTAAAATAATTGTATTAACATTTTAATACAATATATATATATACATATATATATAAAATAATAACATTAGTCTAATTAAATAAAGTCACACAACTAATTCATGTAGTAATGTACTACAAACCGAAGGTCTTACCTAATTTTTAACAACTTAAAATCGATATTTTTCTCGCTTAACATATTTAACACGATTTTACTAAAATATTACAAACCAAATATTTCTTTATGAAAAAGTAAACTATGTAGGTGTTTAAAATTACCATGCAGCAATAAAAGTTACACTAAAATTTTCAGTAAAACTGTAAATGGTTCATAAAAAAAAACAAAGTGTCTGCATGCCCGGCAGCCGGCTAGTAAAAATGTAAAACCTACATGTCCGGCAGTTTAAGTACGCATGCGCGTAACATCATTTTAAATTTTTTCCCTCGTGGTAACTTATATTTACATTTTTTGTAAAATATAAAATATATAATAACCAAATATAAGATATATATATAAATTGTACATATAAATTTGTATTTGCCTCGTATTTAATGTCATGGAAACTTACAAAGAACTATTGGTAAGAGGAATAGTTTGTTATTGTTTTTATTTTTATTGACTAAAATATACTATATTTATATATATAATATATATATATATAAAATATATATATGATATGTATATATATATATATATATATATATATATATATATATATATATATATATATATATATATATATATATATATATATATATATATATATATATATATATATATATATATATATATATATATATATATATATATATATATATATATATATATATATATTAACATAAACATAAACAACGAAAATGACGCTTCGAGGAGAAATAAAGTTACTTGGTCTTTTGTGATGTTCCAATTCCATTTTTTTGAAAGGTAATATAAGGAAGGTTATAAAAAAAAAAATTGATAGTAATAGATATTATACAAATGTAATATAACTAGTTTACTTATTATACTTATAATTATTATACTTGCATAAAAATATTAAATTATTACCTCCCCCTTAGACTCAGGCTTGCTAAGACTTAGTAAATAACTTGGTATGAGACAATATGATATTGGTATTGTTTGATAATGATAGAAATTGTGCATCTGTAAATTAATTAGTCACTTTTTTACTTGAAAATGCTCAAAACCTTTATATCTGTCTGAATTATCACCTCCCCCTTTGGAAATCACAAAACTTTCACCTGAATTATTGCCTCCCCCTTGTAAATCAGCCAATATAAGACGGTGTGATTATTTTATTTAGTGAGAAAGATAGAAATTTTACAACGGTCAATAATTAGTCATATATTTACATGAAAATACTCTACAAATATTTTTATATCTGTCTGAATTATCACCTCCTCTTTAGAAAATCACTAAACCTGCGCCTGAATTATCAACTCCCTCATGTAAATCAGTCAGTATAAGATGGTTTATTTTGTGACATTGTATTTAAAAATTTATTTTTTGTTCGTTTTTAGTGACTCATCATGTTATAGTGTAATGTTTTCTGAATGACTTTATGTGATAGTGTGAACATTTTCTGACTGGCAGAAGGTAAGTTTTTCAGTTAGCAATTTACACTTTAAGTTAAAGCTCAACTTTATCATATTGTTTATTCACTATTGGAAAACCACCTTTATAGTCATTTGAAGTTACGGAATACTTATATATAGGTTTATTAGTTTTAAGTATTTTATTTATTATAAAGTTTATTAATTGTTTCAGGATATTCAGTTTTCTTTTTGCCCCACCTTGTCAGTCTGGTGCTAAAAAGGTAAGTTTAGTGTTATATCTTTAGAAGCTAATATTATTTCGGTCCTAATGGTAATGCACGCAAGTATGAATTAATTGTGTTAATGAATTTTTTTTTTCTTTGTTTATTTATTATTCAACTTTTTTGCATAGAAGGTTTTAATTTTAACTTTGATTTCATTTCTTTGTGAATTTGTTTTCTAGAAGAGATAGAACCACATTTATGTGTAAACACTGACAGAGGAAAAAAAGGACTAGTTTATTATGAATACTGTAGTAGATTATTCCCACCGCCTGAATTATTCCATCCCTCTATGAAAAACTCAAAACGAGATTGCGCTTTCGGGTTATAACTGTTAGAAGTGTACCTAAAACGTCCGTACTACTTTTGTAAACATAAACAAAGAGAAAAAAACGTTTAGATGACAAGAATTTTAGAAATAAAGTTTACATAAAAGTAATATAAGAAAGACGATATAAGAAAGTGTCGTAATGATAGAAAATAAACAACTATATACTAATTAGTTATTTATTTGCATGAAACTATTTTACAAATACTTTTATTATATAACAGTATATGTAAAAGTAAAATTTAGATAGATATAAATTATATCTATCTGAATTAATACCTCTCCTTTATAAATCGCTCAATGTAAGACAGTCTGATCTTTATTACAGTATAATGATTAAAATTCTACAACTATGAAATAATTAATAATTAGTTGATAGTTGTATAATTTCTGTTTAAACTGAATAAATTAGTTATATAATAATGTAAAATTAATTTACAAATATCTGTCTGAATTATACCCTCTCCCTGAGTAAATTACTAAACTTGCCTCTGAATTATTTCCTTTTTCCTAGCTAATCATTTAATAAAAGATGGTGTGGTAATGGTTTTGAGTGATGCAATAAATAGTGAACAACTATAACCTTTTAGTTATATATTTAATTAAAAATACTTTAAAAAAATACAACTTTAAGTTTCAAAATTATTACCTCCCCTTAGTTAATCGTTTAAAGTAAGACGGTGTGATAATGGCATGAAGTGATAGTAATCGGAATTATCCAACTATATATCAATAAGTTATAAAATTATGTAAAAATGATTTACAAGTATAATGTCTGAATCATCACATCCCCCTAAGTAAATCATGCAATACAAAATGTTTGAATCTGGTATTGAATGATATAATTTATTTTTATATTTTACTGTAATTGGAAATTTTTAAAGCTTTTGATATTTGACTTGTAAGACTTTTGTTTTCCTATAGGAACATAGAATAAAAGTGTTATGCTTACTTAGTAAAGTTGTTAGTTCAACATATCAATATTATTTTAGCCTCATTTAAAGATATTGTGATGTTATATTGGTATTTGATTTTTTTCCAAACTAACACATATTAGTTTTTTGGTATGTATATATGTTTTTAAGTTCTATGTTTGCTATTTCATATGTTCTACAAAAAGTTGTATTGATTTTTTTATATTTTTATTTAAAAATTATTTGTTTTATGCAAATTGAAATGTATTTCTTTATTTAATAATTTTTTTTTTTGTCTATTTGTTTTAGTTCGACGACAAGGTTCTGCTCTACTTTATTTTTTATGTTTAATTTGACTACTGTTGAAATATGGTTTTAATTTAGTAAATTTTCATGAATTGAAATTTATTTTATTAATCATTAGCCAACAGTTTAGGTAATAAAATTGAATTCATCGCCATTAAGGTAAGAATAACTTTGTTCTTTGGTCACACCATTAAATAGTTGTTTTATTATATTCTTTTATTGGTATTTTTTTACTAAAACAGTTTTTTATATTTATTATTATGTCATTGCTATTTTGTGTAACTAAACCTCAATTTTATTCGTAACTAAAACTCAATTTTATTCGGCCAATCGTTATCGTAATAATTTAGATCTTCCTATATTTATGAATGGTAATGTACTAGATGAGTCATCTACCATTCATCTTCTAGGATTAACTCTTACTTCTGATCTTTCTTTTAAACCGTATATCAAATCCATTGCAAAATTAGCATCTGCTAAGGTTGCATCTCTTTATCGAGCTCGACACTTTCTTACTCCAGATTCTATTCTCTATCCCTATAAATCTCAAATCCGTCTCTGTATGGAATACTGTTGCCACATCTGGGGCGGATCTTCTAATGATGCTCTTTCTCTTTTAGACAAGGTGCAAAAAGGCATTGTAAACATAGTTGGACCTGCTCTGGCAGCCAATCTCCAACCTTTGTCACATCGTCGTGATGTTGCTTCTCTTTCTCTTTTCTACAAATACTATAATGGGCACTGCTCTAAAGAGCTAGCGTCCCTTATGCCATCTACAAAATTTCATTCTCGTGTTACTCGCCATTCAATTAAGTCTCATCTTTTTTCTGTGACTGTTCCTAAGTGCTTCAAAAACTCTTATTCTTCTAGTTTTTTTCCTCGACCATCAGTTCTTTGGAATTCGCTTCCTTCATTTTGCTTTCCTGATTCATATAATTTGCAATCTTTTAAGTCATCAGTCAATCGTTATCTTGCTCTACAGATTTAGTCTTTTCTCTTCCAGTAACTTCCAACTCTTATAGTGGTTGCTTGCAGCCTTGTTGGAAGTGAAGATGTTAAAAAAAAAAAAAAAAAAAAAACCTAAAAACAATTCAACTAACATAACCTTGAAAATTTAATAGTTTTTTTTTTGTTACATTTTTGTTTCAGATAACCTTGTTGAAAATTTTAAGAAAAGCTTAAACAAAAAATAACTATTTGTAGAAATTTTAAAATTGAAGATTTTATACTTGCTTATATAATAAAAAGATGAAATAAAGATTTTTTTCTGAGGGTTGTAGCAACCTTTTTGAAATTCGTACTTGTAAAGCAAGTCAAAAGTTATTTAAAAAATGCTGAATCAAATTAAATAAGTTTGACACTTTTTCTTGAATTAAAAAAATAAACTTTAATCTGAAAAAAGATTTTTTTTTTTTTATTGAAAGTGGTTGGCGTCTACTGCAAAAAGTAATTAAAAAATTTTTTTTTATTGGAATTACAAGATTTAGCATAAGATAAAAACCATACTCTGCTATAGATTTATTGTTTTTCTATAGTCAGTGCTTGATTTGCTTTAACTTATTGCATAATTTTGATTTAATAATTAATTAAAATCTCCAAAATGTCCTTATATGGAATATTGTTGCCATATCTGGGGAAAAGAGGGGTGGATCTTGAAATGATACTCTTTCCCTTCAGACAAGGTACAAAAACACATAGTTGGACCTGGTCTTGCAAACCTCTAACCATTATCACATGTAATGTTGCTTCTTTTTCTCAATTCTACAAATACTCATGCTACTCCTTATTTGATTAAGTCTTATCCTTTTTCTGTGACTGTTCCTAAGTGCTCCAAAAGTTCTTATTCATCTAGTTTTTTTCTTTGAACATCAGTTCTTTGGAATTCACCTGCTTCAGTTTCTATTTTGATTCATATAATTTCTAATCTTTAAAGTCATATGTCAATTGTTATCTTGCTTTATAAACTTCATTTTATTCCAGTAACTTCCAACTCTATTAGTGGTTAATTGCAGCCTTGTTGGAAGCAAAAATATTGAAAAAAAAGTGTCCTTTCTATTTAACTGAACTGTTTTTGGCAACAGATGTTATTAAACAGATAACCAGCAATTACCTAATTTAAAACCTGTTTAAAAATAAGTACATTACATAAAATGAGCTTTTTTTGTGTGTGTTTTTTACCTTTCCAAGGCTTTAAAGGCTGCTACAGTTAAGGAGGCAACTTTTAGTTGTGGTTAAAACCCTCTCTTAATAACTCCTAAACACAAACCTTGACAAACAAGCCCTCTGCGCCAAGAAACGAATATATATATATATATATTGAGATTTTTAATCTCAATATATATATATATATATATATATATATATATATATATATATATATATATATATATATATACATATATATATATATATATATATATATATATATATATATATATATATATATATATATATATATATATATATATATATATATATATATATATATATATATATATATATATATATATATATATATATATATATAGTACGTAAATTAGGTTTATGTGATAAAAATTAGTTATCTGCTACAAAATATTTTTCAATTAAACTTGTCATACATGTTGGAAAAAACTAAACTAAGCCCATTAGATTTAAAAAAAAAAATCCAACATTTCTTCAATATGATTTTTATTTATAACACTTGTCCAAAGATCAGTTTAATGTCTTGATTAAGACATTAAATTTCAGGAAAACAAAATTTAAGCATCTTTCTTCTCCCCCCCCCCCCTCCCTCAAAAAAATTTTTCTCTGAACAAATTCCTTTACTTATATATATATATATATATATATATATATATATATATATATATATATATATATATATATATATATATATATATATATATATATATATATATATATATATATATATATATATATATATAATATATATGTATATATATATATATATATATATATATATATATATATATATATATATATATATATATATATATATATATATTAGTCCATATTATATAGTACATATATATTATATATGTACTATATAATATATGCTAATTTACAAAAGGATAACAATCTAATAATTTTTTTAGACAGATTACACTTCTAAAATACCATGTACTTTGTGCAACAAATTTTCAGTTGATGATGGATCCATTATTTGTAGTTAATGATTAAGTATAAAAATTTTTATTTATTTTTTTCACTTTTTCTGTTTTCTATTTAAAACAAACCAAGATTAAAATTTGTCTTATAATTTAAAATGTCTTTTTTTTCTTTCAAGGTAGTTCAAGTGATATTGAGACTTGAATACGTTTGTTACAACAGGTATACATTTTTTCTTCGTGTTTGTATATAATTATTGATACACTTTGATGTGTAAATATATCGGTAAAAAAATTATGTTCAATAAATTTTGATAGGTTCACAGGTATTAGATTTCAATTCAATTTTCTAAGTTGTTTGAAATTGTTTTTAAATATTAAGTCTAGATTTGAGTGGAAGATCTACAATACAGTCTACTTTATTTTATGGTGGTAATTTTTTTTTAATAACTCTAATAAAAATAAGGATTTAATTAAATATTTATAGGATTGAATTTGTTTACAAAGAAAAGTATTATGGAAATAGCATCTTCTCAATTGCTAAAATCTATTTATTCTGGTCAAGTAAGTATCTTACTTAAGTTTGTAAGTATCTTACTTAAGCTGGGATAGCTCAGTAGGATAGCGCGCTTCTATTATTGTGATTTATCAATTGCCGTAGTAGTAGGATTGCAGATTCAAATATCATTTTTGCCAGCTCAGGGTACTATTTAATTATCTCTTCTATTATAAATTTTCTTTCTTTACTAGTAAGCAAATAATCTAGTTGAGTAAATAAGCGTTATTGCTTATCCTTTTATCATAAAACGTTTATTGTCTATACCTAAAACAAACTTTAAAGTCTACAGAGTTCTTTAAATACTGTGTTCTTAAAAATATATTTCAACATTTGGTTATTTTTTGTGAGTTGTTCAAACATCAGTTTGGAAACAAAATGATGAGTAATATTTTAATGTAAATCTTTTGCAATATTTTATTTTTATTCAAGTATTCAATTTTAAATACTTGAAATCAAATAGTTTTAACTTCAACTAATCGACTTTTAGTCAAAATTAATAACAACTTACTAATGCTAAATCCTTAAATAATATTTTTGTATTTTATGTTCAGTTATACAGTTACAGACATAACTGGTTTATTGCTGGTGGAGAAGATAAAAGTTTGTATTATATAAAAATATAGGACTTAACACTCTATTATTTCATTTTTTTTATTTTTTTTATTTATTTATTTTCTGATTATTTGAAATGTTTTTACATTTCTATTTATTTATTTAGAAAATCTTTCTAACGGAGATCTCCTTAGTCTATTGTCAGAAGACCAATCACATGATCTTTTTAATGCTTTTGTTTTAGCTTTTAACAAGTTGAAGGTAATCATAATCTGGAATATTATTCAATTATTCATTTCTAAACAAAGTCATTTTAAACTCATTGTTTGAATAATACTCCCTTTTCCAGTATTAATTTTTGTCATATATGTAATGATCTTTTTAGGATAGTGACTATGTATTTAAAGTTTTAATGCCTGAATCAATTGTATTTTTATTTGCTAACGCTAGTAATGTGTCAAGAATAAAGGTAATCTAAAATCTGAATATTTAAATCTTCGTTTTTCAATTTCTTATTCTTTTGAATAATTATTTATATAATTAAATATTATTTATTTATATAATTAAATATTATTTATTTATATAATTAAATAATGTTATTTTAGATTTTGTTATTATTTATTTTAATAATACAATTTGTAATGATATTTTTGCCTATTCTTGATTTAGGCTGAAGTAGCTCTGAGTGCGTACATTTCTGAAAGGTAATACAAAATTAATGTTTTTTTTTTTTTTTTTTTTTTTTTTTTTTTTTTTTTTTTTTTGATTTTTGTTTTAAACTTATTAACCATTATTACTTATTACTATATAATTAATAATTTTTCTTTTCTTTTTAGAGATAAAAAACGTTTCTGTAGCTCACCAGAAGCATATTGTAGGACTGGTAAGACTGGTATTCAATCAATATTTACTTTTCATTTAATATTTGTAGCAACAAGTTGTAGGAATAAGTTATTTTTTATTATTCAAACGCTCAACACTCAGAAAGAAAAAAACTAAAGTCTGCGAAAAATTGCCGATCTTAAACTGTTTTAGGTTGGCATCAGGTCAGCTATTACATTTATTCACAAAAGTTCCATCATAAAAAGTATTGACAGTTATGTCGGCTTTTCCAAATGCTGACCCTAAACCCAAGGGCTGTTCACCAATACTTTCAAAATTTTAAAAAATATTAAATAATTGAAATATTTAGCTGACAACGAAATAAGAATATTGTTTATATCTTTTTCATTTTTTTTTTAGATGTAGATTTTTCAGTTTCAATATATTCTGAAAATCAATTAATAAATGTAAGAACTTTAAAGTCAAATTTATTGAAGCAATTCAATATATTTTATAAAATATATTTTAGTCACTACTTGAAAAAAACCCCAGGGTACACCTCTGGTGTGTGTGTATATATTTATGTATATATATATATAGGGTGTTAGCCAGGAATACATTTTATACCGCATTTTTGCGGTATTGGAAATATTTTTTGTTTTTCTGCAAATTATTGGGTATTTTAAAGAAATTGTCCCAAAAAAGTAAATAAAAAAATAAAATTATTGGTTTTTTGGAATTTTAAACCATTGGGATTTCCACGTTATACTCGGCACCATTGGGCTAGCTAACACTGTGTGTGTATATATATATATATACATATATATATATATATATATATATATATATTATATATATATATATATATATATATATATATATATATATATATATATATATACATTCATATATATATATTCATATATATATATATATATATATATATATATATATATATATATATATATATTATTTTTATTAATTTTAACTTTTTTTTTCAGAAATCCTTTGAAGATATTGGCAAATCATCTAAAAGTTCTAATGATTTAGATATAAAAACAACTATTATGATTGGTGAACCACCTGGATGTTCAGCAAATGTGAGTTGTGTGTTTGTACCTATGTGTGTGTATATATATATATATATATATATATATATATATATATATATATATATATATATATATATATATATATATATATATATATATATATATATATATATATATATATATATATATATATATATATATACATACAGGCGCAGATACAGGGGAAGGGGGATAATGTGGGTAATGCATTACCCCCACCAGACTTTCAATTATTTTTTTTACTCGAACGAATGCGTTGTGGTGGTTTCAATCAAAACGTTTTAAAGCTTAATCAAATTGGCTGCCGTTTTGCACATGAGTTCCAGTATTTGTGTGTTGAATCGCCTTGTTTTAAAATCGCCTGTATTTACTATCTTAACATACTATGGAATATTACTAAATATACTTAATATACTAAAAAGGCGTAAGATGACAGACTATTTTCAACAAAAGTAACAGTTTTTTTATAAAATGTAAAAGTTTTTTTTCAGTTGTATTTTATTTGTTTATGTAAAGTAACTAAAGCTAATGTTTTCCAATGTCCACACAAAATTGGTTTTGTATTGACATTTGACAATTAACTTTACGCAACTCGTGTACTCAATTACACTAATAATTAGTGTGATAAAAAGTGACTAATTCAAAAGTAAAAAGTGAACTAGAAATAAAAAGTGACTAAATCACAAATTCATCCTGACTTACAGTAGCGGTGATGCTACAAAATGTTAGAAGGGTATTCACCGTGTTCTTTTTTGTTTATTTTCCAGTCCTACAACTACAATAGTTGACGACGTCAGTCAAGTGAGTTTACCCAGTGGTTCACTACCTAAAATTCTGCAGTCGTCACCACTAATTTGTAATCAATTGATATTAATAAACCTATTGTATAATAATTTATATGCTTGTCTCACATAAATTTTTGGGAGGGGGATACCCCATCCAAAACCCTCCCCTAAGTAAACCTCCAAACATTACCCCCACCACTGAATCCTGGATCCGCTGCTGTATATATATATATATATATATATATATATATATATATATTATATATATATATATATATATATATATATATATATATATATATATATATATAACAGGTGATAAAAACGAATCAGTTGGTATCAATTATAATTGTGACAGTAGCAGTATATGCTTTACATTGCAGATTATATAAATTGTTAATTTACTTGTTAAAAAATGTTTTTAGATTCGGTAACTATATTAGAAGCTTATAATGATTTTTTTTCTTATTCAGATAACAGGTGATAAAAACGAATCAGTTGGCATCAATGATAATTGTGACAGTAAAGTAATTGAAAATATAATTTTTTTATATGTTGATCATCAGGATGGGCATCCGATTGTAAAAAAAAATGCTTTAACTCTTTCATAGTGGCATTTATGTCACTATGGAAAACCATCCAAACCACACAAACATGGATATAAAATTTAAACCTTTTCTAATACATTTTTTTTTAACATTTAGGATGAGGTTATTTGGAAAGTGGGACAAAAGTTTACAAGTATTGAATTGGTAGAGGCTTGTAAAACTAATTATGAGTTAAAACGACATTGTCAACTTGTGAAGAGTAAAGTAAGATCTTTAGAAGCTGCTAAAAAGAGAATTCCTAAACGAATTGCTTTAGCTAATATGGCATTGCACTACCAAACTTTACAGTTTGTTTGCAAGTTTAGTGGAAAGTCGAGTCAGCCAGAATTAGAAAGAAAGAGAAAAACTAAATCCTTCCGTTGTGGTTGTCTATTTGAAATTGTGCTGGAACTTTCAGTTGACAATCAGCACCTACAAGTGGTGCGTGTACAAGAAGAACACAATCATCTGGTTTCTCAGAAACTGTACGAACACTTGCCTAAACAAAGAACTTTATCTCCAGATATGATGAAAAACGTTAAAGAGGCGATTTAGTTGAAAGCAAATAGCAAACATCTACAGCAAAAGATTGAGTTATTGTCTGGCAAAAAATGCATATTAAAAGATATTGCTAACCTTCGTCAATATTCTAAAGTTTCATTTTCTGATAATGAAATATATGACATTGCAGAATTTCTCAAACAACGAAAAGGATCTGGTTGAAGTTCTTGTTGATTCTGATAAAAAGTTCAAGGGGCTTTTTTTTCAGGACTCACAAATGCAGAAGATGTACGAAAGGTACCCAGAGATACTTTTTGTAGATGCTACGTACCAGCTACTGGGGTTACGCATGCCTATTTATTTAATGATTGTAATAGATGGAAATGGCCAAAATGAGATTGTGGCTTTGTTTATACTAGCGCCGAGGAAACAAAACCAATTGTTACAGAGGTGGTGCAAATTTTTAAAAAACACAACGGCTATTGGAAAAATACACGTGTAGTGATGTCGGATAAAGACTTTACAGAAAGAGAAGCTTTTGCTGTAGCCTTTCCTGCCGCTATGTTATTAATTTGTTTGTATCATTGGTAAGAATTATTTTAATTTTTTTCGAAACCATTTTTAGATAACCGTAAATTCTGTAAATAAAATGAGTTTTTAGTTTATCTATTTATTTTTGATCAGTAGCACATTACGCCCATATCTGTTTTTAAATTTTAGTTATTTTTTATATGAAGTTTATCACTGTAAATCATTGTGCTGTCCATGTCCGAGTGTTATTATAGGCATTTGTAATATGCTTAACACTCTAGGCATGCTGATGAGCTCTGATATTGAGCGAAACTGACAAGAGGGTTTAAAAATGTTCAAGTTATTTTCCCCAAATATTTTGTTTTATATTTATGCAAGCTTTAATTTTTGTTTTTACAGTTTACGCTCCTTTCGAAGAGAAATTACTTGCGAGAAAATGGGTTAAAATTTTCTATCACTTCAGCCGATAGAAATCGTTGCCTTGAAATAATTCAAAAAATTGCATATTCTAAATCAAGTATTGTGTACGAGCAGAATAACCAAATGCTTTTAGATACAAAACTAACTGCAGTGACAGAATATTTTGTTAAAAATTGGGATCCTATCAAACACCAATGGGTCACAGCTTATAAAGATCTATATTTTAACCTTGGAGAAACTACTAACAATCGTCTGGAATCGATGTTCAACAAATTAAAATCGGTTTGTACAAAGCATACGAGTATGATGCAATTTTTTATAGAATTTTTTGTATTTCTTGGCGCAATCAGGAATGACAGAAATCACCACCACCTTATGTCTTTGACAAGACACGATATAGCTATACCAAGTCATCCTGATATGATCTTATACAGGGAACATTTAACGCCTTATGCTTTTTCTTTTGTTATTTCACAATTTGAAAAAATTAAAAATGATTTATCTTTTAATTTTGAAAAAAGTGACGAAATTGGAAACTATAACATAAAACATTCTAAGTTTTTGATTGCGTCAAAAGAGTTTTGCAATTGCAGATTCATGTCTAAAATGGAATTACCATGTTACCATTTATTCCAACTGCGCATGTTTTTGATGCTACCTATGTTTGATGTACAGTTAGTAAATCGAAGATGGACTAAGGAATATTATAATCAATCTCTTCGAGCAAGAAACGATACCAATATAACTTCAAGTGTTGAAATTGTTTCGGAAGTTGATGTAAAACCGGTTAAAGCTTTAACACAAGCACAAAAATATCGAAACTTATTGAAAACTTGTCAGCTATTAGCTTCTGCTGGAAGCGAGGGTGGTATGGTAATTTTCAAAAAAAGACAAGCGCAACTGGAGGTTATATTACGACAATGGCAAAAAGGAGAAGAAGTGACGCTGGTGACAAATGATAATATTATAGAAGTTGATAACGTTGACTTGATGGAATTTGATTGTCACGTCACTAAAACAGGCATTAAGAAGATCAAATCAAGCCCTATCAGTACAAATAAACATATTGATTCTATTAAGACTTTCCCCCTTCTTTCTGAAAAGGATGTTCCTCAAAATCCCGCAAAGTTAGATCTCAAAGAAGTATTAATGCCGCCAAAAATGAAAACCAAAGGCCGGCCAAAAAGGGCTAATACAACAGTTATTGGTGTCCCTAAAAAAAAGAATTATCTGAAACCAATACTATACACTAAGCTATTACCTAAAGATAAAGACAGATTTATTTTAACCCGCATAGTACAGGTTCCAGCTGTTAAATTAGCATTGAGTGGGGGGGGGAACTAATTTGTTCGTCAGACATCAAAAAATCAGTTTTTTTGCCAGATTCTCTTCGTGATGAGAAATCTTTGGATATAGAGAGGGTAGAAATGTTCTTTAAACCTGCAGCGTGGAAAGTTGTCAAATCTGCAATTATTAGCAAAAAAAAGCAACAATGGATTTGTTCAATTTGTAGGAACATATTGAAAGATGAAGAAGTTGCTATTGCTGCTTGTTGTGGAGTCATTTAAAATGCTCTACGCTGCAAAAAACACCTAAAACAAAATATTGGTTTTGTAATAGTTGTAGGTTAGAATCAACATGTTGATGGAGAATAATTTAATACTTAACAATATTACCCGCCCTTTACTTTTGCATATTTTGTCAACCTGATACTTTTTATATAACAAAGAAGATCAAAGTTACGACCAATTAAAAAATGTAAAAGTTACTACCTGTAAAAGCTTTATTTAAAGGTAAAAGTTACTGCCTGGTGTGTAGTTTTCATTTTTTATAAACTTGGTACTTTTTACATGAAGGTAAAAGTTACTGTCTGGTTTATAGTTTTCATATTTTTTAAACCCGGCACTTTTTACATAAAAGTAAAAGTTACTGTCTGGTGTGTAGTTTTACATATTTTATAAACCCGGCACTTTTTACATAAAAAAAAGCAAAGATAAAAGTTACTGCCTGGTGTGTAGTTTTACATATTTTATAAACCCGGCACTTTTTACATAAGAAAAAGCAAAGGTAAAAGTTACTGCCTGGTGTGTAGTTTTTCATATTCTTTAAACCCGGCACTTTTTACATAAAGGTAAAAGTTACAGCCTGGTTTATAGTTTTTCATATTTTTTTTCATATTTTTTCGCCTGGCATGCAGACGCGGCGAAAAAAAAACATGTCGCTAAAAACATGAATCTAGCCTTTTTGATACGAAAGTGCTTTTTTTACGTGTTTTAAATGTGGCTTTTTTTACGCATATAATTTCATTATTAGAAGTGTGGTTTTAAAGCGCACAAGTGTAGCCTTAAAGTACACAATTTGTGTAGCCAAAAAGACGCTACACTAAGTGTCGTGTTTTTTGTCCACACTATTTTTAAGCGTGTACTCAGATACTCATAAAACAATAAGATGAAAATACAGAAATAATTACTGCATTTTTTTATTATTCATTTAAAAATATAAATTATTAAAAATATAAATATAAAGTAACATTTTCAGATAAAAAAAAAAAAGAAAATAACTTAATAAGAAAATCTTATAATATATTTTTATTAAAATGTTTTCCATTAAGGATTTAAGTATGTAATTTAGTCTTGGAGCAATCAAAAATTTGTTTGAAAATCAAAAATCATAAAGTTTGTAACAAAATGGAGCCATTTTCGTCATCTGACTCACACATTTTGACAAACACCATCGACACAATCGTTTTATACATTCTTCAACAGTTATTGATTTGCAGAAGTTTCGACACTGTTTGAACTGTTTAAAGCATATAGTTTCCCAAATTACTTTTAACTTGGTAATACAAATTGGCTTCATACCATTGCGACCGCCTATTGTTTTTATTTCAAACTCGATACATTCAACAAGAAAAAATAAAGTTACTATTAAAACTAACTTCATTGCTGTTTCATTCTTTTTCATGTTATATTTTTTTTTTGTTATATTTTTTTCAGATTTCAACTTATATTTGTATAATAATCTGAAAACCTAAAAATAGAGTTGTCAAGTTACGCTTGAATAACAAATAACTTGGTGTTTATTTTTGTTTTGTTTATACTTGAGAAAAATCACCTTCTAAAGGGTGACAAATAAATATGTCTGATTTTTGGTGACTTGGCATTTAATAAAAAGCTAAAACAAATAAAATTTAAGTTTTTCTTATACTTGCAGTTAGCTTTGCGGTATGCTAGTTAACCGGGTATCTCAAAACTAAAACTTGTTGTTTATAGCAGTCAAGGTATTGACTAAAACTAAAATATTGACTAAAAAATAAATTAAACAATTTATTAGAATACAAAATAATCAGTTATAAGGATAAAATTGCATTCACTTGGTATTCAGAATCAAGCTCATTAACTAATTATAACTGATTAATAATATAATTCCACATTCTAACACCCAGTGCAAATATCTGTTCGATTTTGTATGCAATCTTTCTAACTCGACTTTTTCTGACTTTTACTTGTCTTCTTCTTAAACTTCTTTTCAGAAAGCTGAACTTGTCTTTGCGGGCTTTGGAATGTGGCATTTATATGGCAATTGGCCGTAGGAGGATACACCACAATAACATTAAAACAATTTATTAGGTATGAAAACAAAAAAAAACTACCTTGATATTTTGTGAAATGGAAAAATGAAAAGCATATTAAATTTGAAAAAACAAAATGTATAAAATGTAATTTGATTTAATCCATCATTATTACTTTATTAAAATAATAATAACTGAATGATTGACTACATTTGTAATATGCAATATTCGAACAGCTGTAGAATATATGGCATTTTCGGACAATACAAGAGCTCTCTATCTATCAAACAAGCAAATTGATGTGGATGAAAGAGAAGCTTTAAGTATACGAAAATGGCAATTAGTATTCGACGATCATTCATGCAAAACCCTGGCTAACAGAGTGCGAGCCAAAAAATGTAAAGTTTTAGAGTTTTTTAAAGATTAAAATTTGGCAAGCAATAAGCAGTTGCGGTTTGAAATCTTGAGCTTTTGTCACGTTGTCAATTTTAAACTTGGATGTTTACATCAAAGAACACTTGCAAGCTAGACCTTTGGAATTTTATTGAAGTCACGATGTCCCTTGTTGGTTCTGGCCTAACCTTGCTTCTTGTCATTATTCTAAGAAGAGTGACATCAAATTCATGCCAAAACGCCTGAATCCATCAATTTGCACACAATTCCGTCACATTGAGAAGTTGATATCGTTGATAAGCGTAAATGTTTGCTTATTAAATTGAAATAATAAAAATATTAAAGTAAAAAGGACTTTTATAATCTTCAAGTTCCTTAGATTAAAATAAATATATTCTGTAGTTTTTGCATTAGTTGAACCATTTTTCGTTTTTTTTTTTTGAATTTTCTATTGTTTTTAATTTAACGATCGCAATCTTTACCCAGTGGGCATAGGACATACAAAAGAGGCCTTTTAAACGTCATTGGAGTGTTTTCAACGTCTTTTGAACGTTTTGGATGTCTTTTGAACGTTCAAAATACGTCTTTTTTAGGTCCCGTGCTCACTGGATACTCAGTGGGCACGGGACTCAATAGGGGCATTAAAAAAACGTATTTTAAACGTCTTTTGAACGTTTGAGATGTCTTTTGAACGTTTTGGGCGTCTTTGGGACGTTCAAAAGACGTCTTTTTTAAGTATTGTGCTCCCTGGGTAGAAATAAAACTAAAATTTGAAAAAAAAACTTTAGTTTTGGGTAAATAATATATTTAAAAAAAGTGTTTATTTACCCAAAAAAATTTTCTTTTCAAATGTAATATCCTGTATTAGAAATACAATAACCTTGTAATCATGAGAGTTAATTAAAATTTATTTGCTGTAATTGGTACAGTTTTGGGTTGGCAAATGTGATTAAAAATATTTTAAAACTTGCAATTTTTGTTCATAAAGTAAAGGAGCCGAGCCGAGCCGGGTATTTCTTAGGAGCCGGAGCCGAGCCATCAAAAAAACAGTCGGCTCCACAAGCCTGAATATGGGTATACGCATATATATATATATATATATATATATATATATATATATATATATATATATATATATATATATATATATATATATATATATATATATATATATATATATATATATATATATATATATATATATATATATATATATATATATATATATATATATATATATATATATATATATATATAATATATATGCGTTTTTCATTTAAAACATCAATTAAGGTACTGTTATGTTTAAATGATTTAAATATACTTTTGATTAATAATTTAAAAGTAATACATACTCAATGACCTCAGTCATATTTTGCTATAAGTTGGTAGGTACTCATTGAAAAAAGATAAAAATCTAACATAGACACTCATTACGGGGTAATGTGGGTCTATAGAATTCAAATCAAATTGTTACTCTTTAGACGTCTAAAAATTATATCTAATTATGATTTTAAGATTCTTCAAAAAATAAATTTTTTTACATATATATTTTACATACATATGTATTGCTTAAAATCAAAAGTAGCTTAAAAAAGGCCTAGATTACACTATAAATTTTCAGAAAAAATTTTTTGGAATTTAAAAACTAAACTATCGATATTTGAAGCAAATATATTTAAACTAACATCAATTAATTTTGAGCACCATTGATACATTTTTCTTGCCCTCAAAAAGCATATAAGGCAAAATAAAAGCATATTAGGTAAAATAAAAGCATTTTAGGCAAAAAAGGACCTTAAAATGACAAAAAGCGTCTTATTTTAGGAGTCTTGAAAGCAAGGCTTTTAAAAGTATTTGTAAATTAAAATATCTGAATTTTTGAATAAAAAGGTATAGTTTTTTTCTCCCCTAAAAACAGTATAATTAACATTTTAAATTGACTAAATTTTAGTTATTACGCAGTGCGACGTTGCTTTAAATTTTTTACAAAATTTAAATTAAAAAACATTTAATTTAAATTTCATAGTATAATTTTAAAAAGTATACATTCTGAGTCAAATTAAAAATTACTCGCTTTATGTATGTTTAATAACTATTTTACATAATAAAAATATCTATTCTTATTACCACTACAATTTTTCATTTTTATAAAAAGACTATATGTTATTATTATAGTTGTAGCCGTAAATTTACATAGAATGTACACATACAGCGAGCAGGGGAAACACCCCACTATAAACAACCAGTTTTATAAATATTTGTTCCAAACTTTTTCCACAACCAGGAGTCTAGTCTATTTTTGAAAGAAAGTACAGTGGAGTACAAAGTTATTTGCTCTGGTAGATTGTTCCAGTATTTTGCTGATCTATTATACAAATGATTATATCTTGGAAGACAGTTTAGAACATACTCACGCCTTATTTTAGAATGGTGACCACGAGACACGGAGTTAATATATTTTGGTAGATATTTATCATTAACTATATCAAAACGATGTATTAATTTAAAAATTTGGATTAAATCGCATTGAAGGCGTCGAAACTCAAGTGATGGTAGGTTTAATCTTTTTAGCCTTTCGCAGTATTGAAGATGCCTCAAGCTGTAAGCCCATTTTGTAGCTTTGCGTTGAACAGATTCAACCAAAGCCATATCAGCTTTTAAAAAAGGAGCCCAAATGGACACTCCATATTCAAGATGTGGTCTTATAAATACTTTATATAATTTGAGAGCCATTTTTTCATCAATGAAAGTGAATGCCTTTTTCAGCATACCGAGAATTTGTAAGGACTTAGAGACAACTGTTTGAATATGAGCGCTCCACTTGCGCTCCATATATGAATATACAATATATTTAAGATATATTTAACATGTTATTTATACTATTTACGATATAAAAAATATATTATATAAAATACCTTAGCATATATAAATATATAGCATATATAACATATATACCTTAGCATATATAAATATATAGCATATATACCTTAGCATATATAAATATATTAGCATATATATAGCAGTGCAGTGTAAACACCTTTTTTAAAGTAATTGCTCTAATAAGATTTAGAAATATTAAATTTAAAGTTTATTATTTAAATATGATTATTAGTTAGTAATAATGATAAATAGTAATAACATTAATAATAATAAATAGTAATAGAAATATATTTCAATGAAAATGTACTAGGGAATAGGAAACCCGTGTGAAATGGGCAAAAAATTTAAGGTGAGGTCTAATAAAAAAAGTAACTATTTAATATTAAATTAGGGAAATTTATGTAATTGTTATTTTTAAAGAAACTTAAATTAATATATTTACATATAAAGAAAAAAGAAAAAAAAAGATAAAAAATTTATATCTATTATTTTCTTGCCTTTTCTATTTTTCTTATAATTATTTGTAAAGAGAAAGGTGCCTTGCCTTACTTCTCAGAGTATGCTCTGTTTAATAAGTCTTGAACTAACTTAATTGTCTTCTTAGAGAAGCAGTTAACAACATCAAGTCACTTGACTGGTGCTCTAAATTCTAGATAAAAATTGTTGATTTTCGAATACTCTAGTGGAGTTTTCATCCATTGAGTTTCTGCCTTTCTATGCCTAAGCATGTCAAAAACATCTTTAGCTCATCTTTACTGAACTTGAGGCTGTTCAATATAGCTTGGTCTATTATCTAGTGCTTTAAAGAAAAACTGTTACTAAGAAACTGTAGTAAACTGTACAGTTTTAAGACCATATCACAACATTTTTTATCTGCTAGGGTAAAAACTACCTAAGTGGGATCTAGATACCAAGTATTTCTGAGAATAGAGCTTGAAACAGTTCGAGATCAAAGTAGATTCTTTTTTTCAAACCTTTTTATTTAGAAGTAAGTTTTCATATTCTAATAAATAGCATTAGTTATAATTAGTTATTTTATAATAACTTTAATCAATAATGAGCCTTCTATCTTAAATATTTTAATAAAATATTAAAAAATCGTATACCTGTGTTGATGCCAAGGAACTTAAGTCTGCTTTTAAAAACTACTTTGTATAGAAAAAACAAATGAATAAAGCGATTGCAGATATTTCTTCTTGGTGTTCGTCAGCCAGCCATTCATTCATTAAAAGATAATTTTTTTTCTTTCAATAAATTTTGAATGGCAAACTGGTTGCGGTAAGCCAAATTTAATTCTATTTTAGGGGTTATTCTAGAAAGATAATTTGGTTGGCGGTACCCCCGTGCCAACTCCTGTCGTTATGTTACATTTATGGAAACATTGACGAATGAAGGAACTTATCCGCAAAAAAATTTTTTTTTTGCCAATAAAATAATAATAAAAAAAAATTGAACCTGGGTGGCGCCTAACACTTGCCCAAATGCGTTAAAATTGCTTAAAATCAACATCTGTTTTCTTGCCTAGTTTGTCGCTGCTGTAACTAGCAGAACTTAAATAATCCAAATTATTTTTATAGAACTCTGCTGATAGATTTTCATTTAACTTTGATTCTTTTACTTCTTCATACAAAACGCTCATATCTTTTATCTCTACCTCTTTTATCTCTACCTCTTTTATCTCTACCTCTTTTATCTCTACCTCTTTTATCTCATATATTTTATCTCTACCTCTTTTATCTCATATCTTTTATCTCTACCTCTTTTATCTCATATCTTTTATGTCTATCTCTTTTATCTCTTTCTTTTAAGAAAGCAATATCTTTTTCCTTGCCTATTATTTTTCTTATTTTATCTTTTAATAATTAAAAACATGCTATGATGTTCTTCAATACTTTACGAACATTTTAATAATTTTCACTTCAAATAAACGTCTTTTTTTATTTCAGCAGGATTTGTTCTGCATCATTGATATTCAACTTTATCCACTCCTTCAACAATTTCTTGATTTTAATTCTGTAAAAATATTTATTATTATTATTATTATTAATATTATTATTGTTGTTATTATTATTATAGTTGTAGTCGGAAAAAATATACATGCAATATATACATACAGTAAGCAGGGAAAACACCCTACTATAAACAACTAGTTTTATAAATATTTGTTCCGAATTATATCCTCAACCAGTGATCTAATTTTAAATGAAAGTACAGTTGAGTAAAAAGTTACTTACTCGGGTAGTTCGTTCCAGTATTTTGCTGATTTATTATATAGTTGGTTATGTGTTGGAAGACAGTTTGGAACATATTAACTCCTTCCTTTAAAATGGCGACCACGTGACAAGAAGTAAATAAATTTTTGTATATATATCTTATAAATTATATCAAATTTATGTATTAGTTTAAAAGTTTGGATAATCTAAGTGATGGTAGATTTAGTCTTTTAAGTCTTTTGTAGTATTGAAGATTTCTCAAGCTTAAAGCCCATTTTGTTGCTTTACGTTGAACAGATTCAACCAAAGCTACGTTGTTTTTCAAATACTAAACAGACACTGTATATTCAACATGTAGTCTTATAATCATTTTATATAATTTGAGAGCCATTTTTTTATCAATGATGGTGAATGTCTTTTTTAGCATACCATAAATTTGTAAAGATTTAGAGACAACTGATTGAATATGTCTACTTCACTTGAGGTTAGATGTAAAAATCACTCATAAATCGCGCTCTAGAGCTTCTTAGACTTTCATTTATACCTTGGTTGTTTTGCAAAAAGTAACTAGACTGTTAAAAAAAATAGCACATTTTTTACGAAAAAGTTCCGTAATCAATCCAAATACACTGAAATACAGTCTTTCCTTTCTTTTCCATTTCGAATCAACTCTAAATCTAAAAAAAAACAACAAAAAAATAAAAAGTTTTTGAGTAAGGAAGGATTTCAATATTTAAGAAAGTAATAAATTATAAAAAACACTCATTATGTGCAATGATTACTTTAAAAATGTTACTCAATATGCGTGATTTAACTAAGGCCAAGCAACAAAAAACTCTGGATAAAGTTAAAAACTCTTTTGAGCAATAAATAAATACCTATATAAAATAAAAGCTTAAATTAAAGTTGAAGATTTGAGTGATACAAATAGAGGTTTTAAAGTGCAATGCAACAAACCTTAGTTTGTCATTGTAATGGTGATAACCGAATTTTCTGTTTATGCCATTGTTGGCTCCATATTCCATTACTCCCAAATTTAAAATTAAATTTTTTTATATTATTATAAAAAAATTTAATTATTAAATAAATTAAAATCTTTAAAACTTCTTTAAAATCA